>KL278394.1:25383-53619 GCA_000699545.1 Podiceps cristatus
GAGCTGGCAATGTGCGCTGGCAGCCCAGAAGGCCAACCGTCTCCTGGGCTGCATCAAAAGAAGTGTGGCCAGCAGGTTGAGGGGGGTGAATGCCCTCTTTTCTGCTCTGGTGAGACCTCACCTGGAGTGCTGCATCCAGCTCTGGAGCCCTCAGCACAGGAGAGACATGGACCTGTTGGAGCAGATCCAGATGAGGCCACAAAAATGATCCGAGGGCTGGAGCAGCTCTGCGGTGAGGACAGGCTGAGAGAGTTGGGGCTGTTCAGCCTGGGGAAGAGAAGGCTCCGGGAAGATCTTATTGCAGCCTTTCAGTACCTAACGGGGGCTGACAAGAAAGCTGAGAGGGATTTTGACAAGGGCATGTAGTGATAGGATAAGGGGTAATGAAAGAGGGTAGATCTAGGTTAGATACAAGGAAGAAATTCTTCACCATGAGGGTGGTGAGGCACTGGCACAGGCTGCCCAGAGAAGCTGTGGATCCAGGTTGGACGGGGCTCTGAGTCAACCTGGTCTAGGTAGTGGTGTCCCTGCTCACTGCAGGGGGGTTGGACTAGATGACCGCTAGCGGTCCCTTCCAACCCAAAACATTCTATGATTCTATGATTCTATGATTCTATGTTTGATTCTATGGTTCTATGATTTGGAGTAGTTCTTAAATCAAGACCTAGCCTGTCTTTTGACAGTATTATCTCTGCAACTTTCTGCTGTTCGGTCAATGGAAGAATGAAGTATCATTATGGCTTCTTGCCAACATGGAGTACGATGCAGTTAATTAAAGAAACATAAAGTTCATGTGTGATGCTAAAGATCACCTCTGTGCCTCTGAATGCACACAGGCATTAAATTAGCTGGGTAATGATGGGATAATTTTGATCACTATTTCAAGTTGAGGCTTATACAGCACATTATAAGAAGGAAATGTCTTCTTATGATTTAGCTGAAGGTGATGTCAGACTGTGTGGCCTATAATTTAGGACAGATTTCCAATAATATTTTGATTTGATGACCCTCAAGTGTGAACTTGGATCCTCAGACTTCTGAGCACCCTTAAGCATAGGGTGCTTAAAAAGCTGGAGGTACCAGAGGAGAAGGTCACAGCCTCACTGCCCCTCTGCTGCCCTGTGCACTTCCTCTGGCTGTCAAAACAGCTCTCCAGGGCAGCATTCACTGTATTTGCACGGGTAACGGCTGGGTGCACACGAAGGCAAGAACTGAGCAACAGATGACAGGAAGCCTGAGAATAGGTGTGTCTCCTTCTCATACCCATGTCGCTGAGGGAAAACCATCAGGAAAACTGTGGCTTTGAAATGAGCAAACATGGTATGGCAGTTAGTTACCCCTGGTAAACATACATCTGCAGAGAGACAGGTGACTATCCTGAGCATCAGAGGTTTAGTACACGATGAAGTTGTAAGAAAGAAAAAAAATGTTTGCATTGCTTCAGCACCACAAATTTAGAGTTCTCTTTGAATAAAAAAAGCTAACAAAACTCTTTAGATTTCACACCCAGGATATGCATATTATTAGCACCAAGAAGAGGCAGTAATTATTGTTTAAAGAATAAAGATATGTAGACCACGCACCAGCCACAAAATCTCAGGGGATGATGGTATATCACTTGCCCTCAGTCTCCACAGTCTCTGCTTGGAAGCCCATTTTATCAGTGTCCAGAACGCAACTGGCCCATGCTGCGTGTGAGTCAGGAAGAGTGTTTCTAGACCCATAGTCCAGCCCATTGTCCTCAGGGAAACACATGCCTTGGGACTTTGTCAGGTCAAGAGCCCAGCTCTTAGCAGAGTTAACCATTTTAGGCTTCCATTTACCTGCCCCACCAGCCTTGTACATCCCAACGCTCCAGTCTCTCAGGCTGTGAAGCCCAAAGTGTGAACAAAACTGCAGCGACGACTTGTGCTTGCACAAGGTTGAGGGAACAGAAAAGAGTAAAACCCGGGCAAGCTGGGCCATGACTGGCTGCTGGACGCTGCTTTAGAGCAAGAAGCACCGAAAATGGGAGTATTTCCAGAAAGGGCACCCGCCGCATCATTCATTCCTGACAGAGTTATGCAGCTGTTACTTAAGCCAGTCCTTGTCATGCCACAGTTCCCTGATAGGATCAGGAACTACAGGGACATTTGTCAAAACAGGATGACATCTAAAGATAGCATTGAACCTAAGGGAAAGGAATTTAAAAGAAAACAAATCACCATGGTTACAGTGTAGGGTGAGAAAAGTGTTCCCTGTGTGTGGAAACCTGACTTGGGCGACCTTTGCCGAGACCGACTCCTGAGACGGCACTAATCTGTGCAGAGCCAGTGAAAGGAAAACAAGGGAGTCTGAGCAACAAGCAAAGATATTTTAATGTTCAAGGTTGCACAGCACAGCTGCTGCAAGTCAGACACCCCTGTGGAGCCCAACGGCTCAGCCTGGAGGACTCAGTGACTTGTAGCCACCACAGCTGGAGCCCACACACTGTTGCAGCACTGGCAGTGAAGGTGACCATGCCAAAACCTCCACCACATGGCCAATCACCTCTACCAACCCATCCAAATATCCTGGCCAAGCCACAGCTCAGAGCCGTGATCCAGCCACATACTGAAGCCAGCGTTAGGGTGCCTAGTGCCAAGCCAAATGCCACCCGGTGCAAAGCTTTGTTAAATTAGCTCTGGCTACTCATGCTTGTTTAAAATCCTTGGTGGGTTAACCTTGTACGAGCATGCCAAGTGCTGGATGAGTTGGCACTTGCTTGTGCCGCTCTGCCTCTCTGCTGCATCGCGTCCTCCCATGAGCAGCGTAAAGGTAACATAAAGGCAGTGGCTAATCTGATTGTGGTGTGGTCTTGCGCCTGCACTTGCCCAGCACCTGTGGAATTGCAATATGAGTTTATTAAAGCGCTTAGGGCTTCCCATGGCTCAGTGTGAGAAGCTGGCAAAGGCCAGAGCATGCTTACCTGTGCACCTGGCACTCGGGGTAAACTGCCACCCCTCCGTGCCCCTTGAAGCAGTGGCTGGGGTATCATCTCAGCCCTTGCCAAACCCCATGCGCTGGCCGGTCTCTATGCGCAAGCGCCGAGCCTTTTGCTACAGCCCCGCTGCAGCTTCTCACTCAGACCCTGCCCCTGGGTGGGACGGGGGGAACAGCAGGAGTGGATCACACCTTTCACAGTCACTCTGTTCCTCCTGCTGCCCCCAGCACCACTGCGCTGCTCTGCTTTGCGGCTTCCCTGGCCTGTTGGTGATCCCGGGTCTGACCTGGAAGAGGGTTCCCGCTGTATTGCTCAGCCTGAGAAAAGACATTGCGCCTCGCTAAGACCCTTTGACCATCACAACTACCACTAGGCAAACAGCCCACATGTAAGGCTTCTGGCACGGGTGCGAGCTGGCTGTGCTATCAGAGTAATAAAACCAGAATAGAAACATTTGTCTACCTAGGCAAATCCAGAGGAAACTCTTCTCTTCCCTGCCTCCTGCATGCCTCTGTTTCAAACCTCACAAGCACTCAGGTACCAAGGTATCCCCCTTTCACAACCATGTGAAACAATGAGACCCAAACCAGAAGGATGTTGATGTGGGAACTATGGGTACTATATGTTCCTGAAACTCTCCTGAGCAACATAGCCGAGAAAATCCTGCTCTGGTGACTTCAAAGAGAAAATCCTCTAGTGCCTGAATTTTTCATTTGATATTTTTGGGTGGTGTGGCCTTCTGTCCCAAGGCACCTTGTGGCAAGCTATGGCTGGATGGAGTTTCTGACACTGTTTGCAATACCCTGGAGCAATCCCCTGGAGGGAACAAATTTGCATAAAAGCATCACTTCCATGCTGAGCTCAAAATACTGTCACACAACCAAACTGTGATGAACTGATGAAAGTTTGTTCTGATGATGTAATCCCAACCGTGTTAGGTAACACTGAAGGGTGGCGTGGCCATAGACACACATATTTTGCAATCCACCCTTTTCTAGCTTACTCACGCACTTTAAGTTAAATTCAGTTGAATTGGTCCTTTTATTTCCTTTTGTTTTCAGTAAAGTCCATCTTTGTGTTTCTGACCTCTATCCTCTTACTACTAAGCAACAGCATGTCCTTAAAATTTTATTTTTACTGTAGACAGGTAACAGACACAAGCAATGGGATCAACATACAGCAGCAGTGACAAAATTACTGTACAGAATAGGAAGTTGACAAATGCGCCTTGCACTCCAGCCAGCGGTGGGTTTCTCTGTGGTGTGAAGGAGGACAGTAAAGGTGCTTTAGCCCTCTAAAAAGTAGCTCGGTTTAGACCAGCCAGTGCTGTGACTGCTCTGGTGTCCCACATCCTCTCTCCCAAATGCTAAGTCAGCATTTCAGCTATGTAGACATAAATCTCTTTTTTTTTTTTTTTTTTTAAATATCAACAGTTCTAAGCATCTAACTAAAATTCCCTTCAGCTTTCACTTCCCATTCTTCTGACATCATCCTTTCAGTATCTCTCCAGCCATCACAGAGTCCAGCCAGAGAGGAAGACTGAACAAATGCAAAAGCAGACAATGAACTTTCCCAGAATTTCTTCATCTGTTGCAAATAAATCAGCCAGTAAAATGCAATGGGAAAGGACAAACTCTTTGCTATGTTTTTAATTTGCTACACACCTTCAAGACATGAGTTAAAACTACAAACAGTTATACTGTATAGCAGAACCAAATGCATGACTGAGCTTACAAATAGATTTTATTGTTTACAGGTGGCCACTGTGTAACATAAAGCACCCGACCATTTATTCCCCCAAACGAGTTATATCAATACATCAGAAAGCACTGGGTATTTTACAGTTGGTTTTCATTTTGGGTTTTTTTTTTTCAGAACTATGTTGCAATATAGATTTTAGAACAGAAATTTATCAAAAGTATTTACAGTTGGTTGAAAGTTCAAAGGGGCAAGATAGGAATTCAGATTAACTGGAAATCTAAACAAATGTAAAGGAAAATGAGGGTCAGATTCCAACAACCTTCTAGTCTACATGGCAAGCCTAACAAATGTTCTTGATTTGTCTTGGTTGTTAAAGAAGTGTAAATTCCATGATAAATTGATGTAGCTCCTGGGATGAATAAAATCAATAATGTAATAACATTGAGTTAATACCAAGCTGACGTTGATTGAGAATAAGCACATAAAATTTGAGGTCTCCTTCCATGCACAAGGAGATATTAGTAAATCAGAGCCAGATTGCCAATTAAACCTTGTTATTTCAGGGCAGATGAATAAAATAATGCATGATGAAGAGAGTAGGCCGAGAGTAAAGCTATTCAGGTGGAAACTGAGTGTTCAGGGAGTTATGGTTCCTGAATGGGAGCATGTGCAGAAGCCGATAGTGCCCTCAGCAGGCTTACAGAACCTGATTGTTTGTGATGTCTTTTCCCACAGTTATTTCTATACAGCCAAAGCCAGTGGGGACAGTTTTGAAGCAGAAGACCTTTACTCCAAGAAATGGGACCCCAGTTCACAAATTAGTCTTAGCAATTTGTCTCTGATTTAAATTTATATTATTGCATTACCTTAACATACGGTGAAACTGGTTGATGAATGGGACTGCTCCAGCTCCTACCCGACCTGTTCCCTGGGCATGTTCAGTGTCCTTGCTGCTTGTATTTTACCCCCGTCGGGGTGGAGAGTCAACACTGAGTGAGCTTTAGTCCTCTCTGGATACCCTGCTGAGCGCAACTGAGGGATAATGGCAGGAATATTTGGTTACACTAACTCACACTTCAGATCCTGAGTAAGGTTTAGATAGCTAGGAGTTATGAGAAAAGTAAAAGAAAATGCAAAATAAAATGAGTGTGTGCAACAGAATGAGCAAATGAAGCCTGGATTCTTATGTCTTTCTCTCTAGCCCTCTTTCCCCTTCCCCACTTGGGATCCCCTGATATCTGGTAAGACTTCTCTCTCAGCAGAGGTGATATTTGAATTATTTGCTCTTCCAATTTTCTGGAAATGTAATGTAACTTTGGTATCACCAAGGCCTCTACACTTCTGCCATACTTAGCTGGAGGTGGGCATCAGGGTCAGAAGTCACCGGGAAGGATGAAGAGGCAGACACAGATACACAGGGCATGAACTGTAAGCCAGGTTTAAAAGAATGTTCCCTTTATTATGATAAATGAAGTGGATTTGTTTTGAAGCAGGGAAGGGAGAATGACTGCGGAAGTTGAGGGTGCTGCCAGGTGTCAGCAATTGCCTTTCGGAGCAGGCGTGGGGAGACTGCAGGAGCGGCACAACGATGGGAGTGACTTGCCCCCAGGTATGCAGAAGGCCATCACAGAGACAGACCTCAGGTTTCTCACTTCCAGCCCTCCGCCTTGAGAAAACACAAACAAAAGTCTCTCTTTTCCTATGGCTGTGAGACTTACACATCAGCTGGATGACTCCTCTGATAAAATATTTAGACATCTGTTCAGACAGATCACAACCTCACCATCTAAAGAAAATCTCTCCCAGGCAAAGACCCCATCACTGCCTCAATGAGCGATTCCTTCATGCCTGGGGTTTGTGGCGGCCTCAGACTCTACATGATGGCTGTGTTGGGAACTGCACTGCGCACGCCACTGGTGATGAATTGACTTGACCAGTTGTCAAACTCTTCAGATTGACTCCTACGCATATACAATCCGAGATGTATGGGACCAGAGGATTTCACAGGATGACCACTTGACCTTACTTCCACTTGGTCCCCTGCAAGTTTGGTCACCAGCTTCAGTAGAAAAGGGAGATGAATCCTATACGGTCCCCAGGGTTTCCTGTCAGATACTGGTGTCTTCTAATTGCAATTCACTGCTGTAGATAACTACTGAGGCTGAGAAGTAATGAGGGAGGGCAGATGTCAGACCCAAATGCCCTTGAAATAAGCTATTCTAACGACACCATGTCAAGATCAAGAGAAGCACTTTATCCTCAAGTTTGTGTGAATGAACTGGGGCTATTTGGCAGCTCTGTAACTCATTCAGCTTTTTTTTTCCTCCAGTAAAACACCAAACTCATTCATTACAGTTGGCTTCAGGGCTCTTGGGAGCCACCTTGAAAGCTCTCCATCTCAGCATGGACAGCTAATCTGGACAAATAATTTCAAACAGTTTAAGAAACAGCTTGACCCCCTAGGTAAAATAACCAAAGGTTAAAGGGACATCTTGGTGTGTATCTGTGGAGAATATAAATTGAGATGTTTATTCCTTTTCTCTGGAGCCTGTGCAAGGTTCAAATTCAGTTTATAAGCTTATCACCAAAATTCATTTTACAGAGTACCTTAAACATAAACTCCCACTCAGTCTGATCAAAGCTTTTCCAGCATGAAGCAGCTGAGCTACAATCAGTTCCCTTGTTCAGCCAGCCAAGTCGATGTTCTTAATCAGTATAAAAACATTAGAAGTCAAATGGTGTTTTTTAATAAAATGGGTTTGATCAGGTTCCAAGGAGGTGGCAGAGATCTATGGAAAGAAACATTCCCGCCTGCTCCTAGAAAATGTGTGTGAGCTTTGTAAAGTGCCAGGCTCTGAGAGGACCCTGTGGTTCAATGATAACTGACCTCATTACCTTGGGAGGAGGGTGCACCCCCTCACCCTTCCCTCTAATCCACCTCCAGCCTGAACTCTTCGAGTTCCCTACTCCCAAAAACTCATTTATCTCAGCTCCTTCCACCGGATAATAATCAAGCCTCTAGGCTTTGCCAGAGATCAAAGTATGATTGCTCCAGTCATCTCCATTTCAAAATCTATTGCTTCTTTAGATGCTGTTGTTGCTTATTCAGACAAAGCGACCTTATGCTGAAAGGAAAGTCCACAGCAGCTCCAAATTAGAGACAAGGCAATGTTTAGGAAGTGATGTACACAGCACAGCATCCATCTGTCTTCCTGGGCGCTCACTCAGTTACTTAAGAAAGAGTGGATGTACGCCCAAGAGCATTGCACAGACATGGCTGTCCCCAACTGCTGCTTGTTGGTAGCACTGCCACAACTCTCTCCCAAACACAGGCCTGTAGATGACAGGGTTTGTTCAGTGGTCATGCCACATACACCCAGATGTGTCCCACAGATCAGCACATCTGGCGGAAAGCTAACATCCTCTTTTGAACTTACTGAACGTACAGTTGATACTTCCAGTGGAAGAAGGAGCTCCCTGAAGCCCACACCCTTACAAAGCACAGACCCAGTGAAAAGCCACATCCTGGGCTGTCTAAGTCCAGGACACTGATCACCCTGAGCACACCAGAAAATCAGTTCTGTTGCCCAAGGCTTCAGTGTGATTTGGGCTTGTCACACAGCTGGATCTCCCTGCATTACAAAATGGAAGAATCAGGACAACGCTGTCTTGTAATCAAGTCCCTGATGAGGTCCCAGTCTTTCTGATTTTTCGGTGCTACAAATGATCTTATTTTCCAAGTCTTCAAGCACTAACTGACAGAAACCATTTTACTAACCAAAGAATAGCTCAGGTATGTGCCTCAACATAGCTGAAATAGAGACTATCGAGGATCATTTGTGGCGCAGAGAGAAAGAACCAGTGGGGAAAACGAGGCTGTTCGTTAGGAAATAAAAATATTCTCTGGATTAGCTCTGGACTTCAAACATTTAGGGCCAGAAAAATAACGTGAATTAAATTCTGACCCATGCAATTAAGATACAGTAAGAAGGCAGCAGCGCCTTTTTAGATTCATGTGGAGGGAAAAAGAACTAACTAATGAAGATGCACTTCTGCATTCATGACATCCTCTCCTCCCCCCAAAAGGCTGTTAACAGAAGCGGACAATAAGTGCAATGTAACTGAGATTGTTTGAGAAAGATAGCTTACTGACAAGATCTATTCACATGTGCAAGTCATCAACAAATATTTTAACTAGGAAAACTAACCAAATATAGCAGGAGGAGCCTTTTTGCCCTTGGAACTATGCTTGAAATGAAGCATCACTTGCAGTCATCAGCTTTCTTGGACACATCACTATCCCAATGAGTTTAACTAGTGAAGCCTCAGTCTCTCTTTAGGATAATTTGGACAGATTCTGCTCTCCCCGAAGAGCCATTTGGAGGCAGGAGGGAAGTGTCTATACACCAGCTGGTGAAGGGAGCTGACTGATAGGAAGAAACCTCTAACCAGAAGGCTGGAGTGGGGAAGAAGGAGGCATTTAACAGGAATTTTTCATTCCCATTTCTTTATAATTTGATGGGTTATTCATCTGCAGAGATTTGATAATTTCAAAAAATTTCAAATAAAAGACAGGAAAAGCACCTAATCTATCCTATCAATTTGTTACGCATACTACCAACTCAGGCAAGTAGAATGACTCCCACAAAGCCTGAATGACTGAGCCTTAGTCCATCCACAAAATAAGAGCAGGAAGAAGAGGGCAGTTGAAGTTGAAGGAGATTCCACACTTTTGAAAACAGGAGCAGTTCCTTGGGTTCCTAAAGACAGACCTGTGACAAAATTTTTACATCTTTATCTGACACCCTAGCAATATGCTGTGAGTAATCTCTAGCTTCAGGAACTACATGGATGTGCTGGTTTTGGCTGGGATAGAATTAATTTTCTTCATATCAGCTAGTATGGGGGTATGTTTTGTATTTGTGCTGGAAACAGTGTAGACAGACAGATAACACAGGGCCGGTTTCGCTACTGCTGAGCAGGGCTTACACAGAGTCAAGGCCTTTCCTGCTCCTCACCCCACCCCACCAGCGAGGAGGCTGGGGTGGCACAAGGAGTTGGAAGGGGACACAGCCGGGACAGCTGACCCCAACTGAGCCAAGGGATATTCCATGCCATGCGGCGTCAGGCTCAGCATGTAAAGCTGGGGGAAGAAGGAGGAAGGGGGAACATTCGGAGCAATGGTGTTTGTCTTCCAAAGTACCCACTAAGTGTGATGGAGTTCTGCTTTCCCGGAGATGGCTGAACACCTGCCTGCCGATGGGAAGTGGTGAATGAATTCCTTGTTTTGCTTTGCTTGCATGTGCAGCTTTTGCTTTACCTATTAAACTGTCTTTATCTCAACCCATGAATTTTCTCATTTTCACCTTTCCAGTTCTCTCCCCCATCCCACCAGGGGAGAGTGAGCAAGCAGCTGTGTGATGCTTAGTTGCTGGCTGGGGTTAAATCATGACAACAGATCCTGTATTTGTCTTGATGTTACTACCACTTTCATAAATAAAGCACAGTCCTCTTTTTTTCCAAATCTCCAGCAGAGCAAGTAAAGTTGAGGAGATGCACCCGGAAGCACACAGATCTCAAGAAACTCTCCCCAGGCTGCTGGCTACCTGCTGGCAATCAGTCCTCTCTTCAAATATGTCACACAATGTCTGTAAGCCTACAGAAGTTTAGACAGAATATTACACTTACACTAGGATATCTAAGTGCTGCAGCCAGTCCTTTCTTATACAAAGTATTCAATCTAAAGGAAAAAGCGAATTACTAGTTAAACAAACAGAAATGAAGCACTGTTATCTCCCATTTTTGCCTTGTTAAGTGCCCATCAAGCTTATCATCCTCATTGTGCATCCTCCTCTCTTATCACCACGCATTGACAGGCAGCGCAGACTTTCCCTCTGCACGCTTGACCACCTTACCCAGATCACTGGTCTCACAGCCCTGACCAGGTGTGACCACCCACCTGGGCATGCACACAGTCCATTTCCACCTCGGTGCTTCTGCCCAACTTCTTCCTGTTTGCCAACAGAAGTATGTTTGTCCTCAATTATAACTGCCATGCTATTGAATCACTGACAGATACAGGACAGGAACCGAGAGACTTCTAGGAATAGTACAGCTTTCTTGTGCTGCTGAACTCTCTCTGAAATGCTGGTGAATTAGGGATTTTAAGAACACATTTGTTATTGTATTCACTGAGCAAGATGCATCCTGATTCTGGGTAATAAGATCTCCTCATTCAAATTCCTAAAAATGAAAAATAAATGCCTTGTTCTTGCAGTTAGAATCATAGAATCATAGAATGTTTTGGGTTGGAAGGGCCCCCCAGAGCCCATCTAGTCCAACCCCCTGCAGTGAGCAGGGACACCATTACCCAGATCAGGTGGCTCAGAGCCCCGTCCAACCTGGGCTTGAATGTTTCCAGGGATGGGGCCTCCACCGCCTCTCTGGGCAACCCGTTCCAGTGCTTCACCACCCTCATTGTGAAGAATTTCTTCCTTACATCTAAACTAAACCTACCCTGTTTCAGCTTAAAACCATTACCCCTTGTCCTGTCACCGCTGTCCCTACTGAAAAGATTCTCCCCCTCTTTCCTATAGGCCCCCTTTAAGTACTGGAAGGCCGCAATCAGGTCTCCCCGCAGCCTTCTCTTCTCCAGGCTGAACAAGCCCAACTCTCTCAGCCTGTCCTCACAGCAGAGCTGCTCCAGCCCTCTTTCCCCCAGTTCTTTGTAATATAATCAGTTACATATCTGTGCATGTAAAATATTGCTCACTTGTGTTTTTCACCTGTAGTATGCAGAAAATGATTAAACAGAGTAGTTATTGCATTGTCATTGAAGAAAGCAGCTGACAGCCTGGTTCTGTTAACTCTTAGTCAGGATACTTATTGCACTCTATGTGAGATAATGACAGGTTTGATCCTGTATCTTTGAGAACAATACAGGGTTTGTCATATATTTCAGAAGAAATAGGATGGGGGGAGGGATCATTCTTTCTTCACTTTTCTTTCAGCCAAGTGAGAGGAATCATGTGGGACATTAACTGGAATAGCTCGGTGTAAAGCCTTCATCCTTCCCATCTCATGCTGGTCACTAGTTGTTGACATAGCTAACTAGTGACCTAGACATCAGCAGGATGGTGAGAAATGTTCATGTTGAGTGATTTTATCTTTTTTACTACAGCATTTCTTGCATCTCCTCTAACAGCCATTGTCTGAAGTAGGATACCAGACTTAATCAGTTCCGCCTAGCATAGCAACCTCTGGCTTCCTATAAATAAGGAGGGTGCATTTCTTTTTCTGCCTGCCAGACTGGGATGCAGTGTCTGTGCGAATACTCCCCAGACTGCTCCCTCCTAGCAGCCTCCATGAAAGTAAGCCCACGCTTCCCATACTCGCAGCGCAGTGCCACAGTCTGTCTCCTGCCCCGTGACCCCAGGCTTCCTGCAGAGCTGACCGGGCAGTCTTCAGCTGGCAAAGCGGGTGGACCTGGGAAAGCAGAGCAGTGGGCAGGCAAAAGGGGGACAAGGAGGTGTAGGCGTCGTCTCACCCACCACAGGCACAGCTGCAGGATTGCTGCCTATCCATACTCTGTCATCCTCGGGGCTGAGTGCGGTGTCCCTCCTATCCTGCACGAAGAATGAGTTGCCTAATGTGTCACAGCCAAAGAAACTTCGGGTGCCTGCGTTGACGTGAACAAAGAGTGACAGTGCCACTTCTGACTGCAGGCTGAGGAATTTGAACACAGCAGCATTCATGCAAGCCCAAATAATTATGCAAGGAGTGAGGGTCACAAGTTCTCTGATGAAAAAAAGGAAAAGGACGCATAGTCTGAAAATATAAGGCTCAGATCCTAGGAAGTGTTTATGTAGCGTGAAACCTGATTCGGATGGTTTTATGAGACAGATCCATACAACTGCATACTGGATAAAGCTGCCAGATTTCTGTGCAGTTCCATTGTGCTTTAGGGAATTGTCACCCCCCTGATGCTGTGCTGGAGAGGAAGAAGGTGACTTTCCCCCCCAGGGGAAGCCTAGCTTGTCATGCAACAGCACCCGTATTTTCCCAACCAAAGGCTGCACCAGCCACTTTGCCAGGAATGGAAGAGCCACACCCCATCTGCAGAAAATAGAGGGGATTGCAACAAACATCCCTTAAAAAAATGTGCAGCTCATCATGGCTGCAGGCCACAGCAGGCCATTTTCTATCCTTCAATTAGTGATCTTCCAGATGACTCACCAGTGAGCATTGCATCAAGGGACCTGCAATCTGCAAGGGCCATATCTAAGTATTCATTGACAGGACTGGTAGCACCACTTTTTTGAAGATTGCCCAACTTCTCTTTATAAGGTCCCATTTTCAGTTTGCTTACAGCTCTGCCAACTCTTTATCAGTTCCAGCTCACATGATTCAAGCTTAGTGCCTGCCCATTGCTTGTTTGTTGAGTTGGGGGGTTTGGTCTGGTTGAGTTTGGGGCAGATGATATCTTACGTTCTGTTTAATCAGTTCAGCTGTTTCCAAGAGAGATTCACCATAAAAAAAAAAAAAAAAAAAAAAAAAAAAAAAAAAAAAAAAAAAGAAAGAAAGAACAAGGGGGGAAGGAAGGAAGGAAGGAAGGAAGGAAGGAAGGAAGGAAGGAAGGAAGGAAGGAAGGAAGGAAGGAAGGAAGGAAGGAAGGAAGGAAGGAAGGAAGGAAGGAAGGAAGGAAGGAAGGAAGGAAGGAAGGAAGGAAGGAAGGAAGGAAGGAAGGAAGGAAGGAAGGAAGGAAGGAAGGAAGGAAGGAAGGAAGGAAGGAAGGAAGGAAGGAAGGAAGGAAGGAAGGAAGGAAGGAAGGAAGGAAGGAAGGAAGGAAGGAAGGAAGGAAGGAAGGAAGGAAGGAAGGAAGGAAGGAAGGAAGGAAGGAAGGAAGGAAGGAAGGAAGGAAGGAAGGAAGGAAGGAAGGAAGGAAGGAAGGAAGGAAGGAAGGAAGGAAGGAAGGAAGGAAGGAAGGAAGGAAGGAAGGAAGGAAGGAAGGAAGGAAGGAAGGAAGGAAGGAAGGAAGGAAGGAAGGAAGGAAGGAAGGAAGGAAGGAAGGAAGGAAGGAAGGAAGGAAGGAAGGAAGGAAGGAAGGAAGGAAGGAAGGAAGGGAAATGAAAAGCAGTAGCTGTCTTCCTAAATTGGTTCTCTGTCACAGAGAACTCAAATTTGCCAGGCTGATGGTCCTCAGGTCATGAATCTGACATGAAAGTCCATGCCAAATGGATTCCTGGCAGTAATCAGATCGCAAACAAGCAACTCGTCATGGTGAAGCTCATCCTTTCTTAGAGCAGTTACTCCCAGCTGCATCAACAGCATGGAAGCACTGCCATCTTCCTACAACTCAGAAAGCCCAGCTAGTAGGCTGGCCAAAAGGAGCCTAATGAGAGAAGGCTGAGGAATCTGAGCCGAGCGCCAGAGCAGGAGAGAAGGGCTCAGTCGCTCGGAGTTTCATGCAGAGACAGAGCAGGCTGGGGACCAACAGGGGCAGGTCAGTCTCAGCCCCTCTGAACTGATCCCTGTTACCGCCTGGCACCTGCTGCCTGTTTGTGCAGCACTACGACAGCATCATCATGAACAGGGGTTGACCATCTCAGGAAAGGAGCGCTAAACTGAGCAGAGGCAGCAGGCGTGGGGAAGCAGGCTTGAGGGCAAGAACCTACCATCAGCGTGTAGTCTGTGGCCACTAAGTGATCCACTCATTCTCTTCGAGGGTGAAATCTACTTGGACAAAACCCAAGAGAACGACCTGTGAGCCTGTTGTTGCTATCTGCCTCTGTCATCAGTTTTCTTTTAGTCCCGAGACATGAACCCTGCCAGTTCGTACAAAGCAGGTTAAAAGAGGCTCTAATTTCTGGAGGTTAATATCTTCTGTATGCTCTGGGCAGATACATAAGAATGATAGGCATGTGGCTACTTCTCAGACTTGGGAGACTGTTGTGCCAAAGAGTCACCACCAATCAATCAATTAGCATTGATTAATTAGAGGGGAGATGAAGGACAGAGAAGATACTGTAATCCTGTTTTCTGAACAATGGATCTGAGCATGTGTAAGCTCTGAGCGTTCCTGACCCTGCAGTATAAGATGTCTGGAGCAGGGTCAGAGACTGTGTGGTGGGAATGGCACCCTAGGGGAAAAGGAGCTGTATCCTGGTGGAGGAAGAAAGGCTTTCTGCCATGAGACCAGGCAATTATGTGAAGATAACAGTAATAAAAGACGATGGATGATAAAAGAGGTGAAAGAAGTTAGAGGACTAAAGCTGGAGAAGGGAAGGCAGTAAAGCAAGGGAGACATACTTGGAGGGGGGACTTCGATGTTAGGTGGAAGGAGGACCAGTAACAGCCTGTCCGCTTCCCACTCTCCCCGTTTAATGACTGAAACGGGACTAGAGAAGCTAGGACTAGCTCTTCCTACCTCCCAGGCCAGACCCACCTGGGCCTCAGCGCATTGGAGGGCCCCTTCCACAAGCCAGGCTGCCATGGGGAAAGAGCAGATACCAGTTCATGAGTCCCCGCTGAGGTAGAGGTGGGTTCCCACAGCTGCATAAGGGTGTGATTGGATGTAGCCTGGACAGGTATTTGCAGCACCAGAGGGCACCAGACAGCAAGGAGCAGGTGTTAACTGGGTCATTGGGGCTACAGAGCTGAGGGGGTAGGAACAGGGGGCTGAGCTGGAAAAGAAGACAAGAAGGGCTATATGTCAGGAGGGTCAGGGTGGCGATGTCAAGAAGCATACCTATTTTTTCATTTGCTCTTTGTAACCGACTTCGAGTAAATCTGAAGATACATGGCTTCTGGGATTTCTCTCTCTGCCTTGTCAAATCAAGGAAATGAGGCTACAGTGTAAGTTTAACCTGCCTCCTCTGCTACCTCTACCTCCTTTGAACTGGGCATGCCCATACCATGTATATCCCAAAGGTGGCTTTGCAGAAAGTGCAAAACACTCTGAAGAAAGGGGAACCATCAAAACGACTTCACTTTGCAAGTGTGGTGAAACTTGTGCTGTTAGTCTGTATGGTCAGCACTCATTTACAGCCCTAGAAGCAATGAGACAAGGGTTAAACCTCTCAGCCCTTGCCCTGTCTCTTGCAGCCCTCTCAGCCTAATGCCAAAGATACTATCTGTACTCCCCCAGTGTCTGTCACCAAAGCCATTGGCCTCAGTCTTTTTCCTGCCCTCTATTAACAACCCCAGTGGCAAGGAGGCCCAGAGGTGCTCCCCGTGACACAAATCTCTGTACTCATACGATCATTTGAACACTGGAAAAATCAGGCTTCCTTTTTCCTCTGTGTCCTTGTGCTCTGAAATTAGATCTCCTTAGATGTAGGGTAATTAATATGAGTCCTCTCCTCAAAAAAGGCACGTTAGTCAGGTTACAGACCTAACTCTTCAGCTGCATAACAGAGAGAAGTATTACATCCTTTCTACACAGCCTGCTCAAAACCCAGTCTCAGGGCTCTAATGGACTGTTGAAGAGAAGCAGCTGTGGCCAAAGCAGTCTCCCAGCCTGGGAAATACTTGGGGGAAGAGAAAATAACCCTACCTGGCATGATGATTTATGGATGTGTTCAGAGCAAGACTTTCAACAGTTTCCCAGTTACATAGTCATCTTCCTCTTTCTCCCCTACAAACTACATCCTCTAAATCCCCCATTTAGCCTCTTTCCCACTAAACTTTTTAGTCAGGTCGCTTCATTTTTAGCCTTGGGTTTTGTCACAGTAACTGCTCAGAGCAACAGAGGCCTCCTTTGCAGAGGTCATTGCAGGGCCTTTCAGCTAAATTAGCTGCTTTATCTCTGACAGCACCCATTTAAACTCACTTTCTTACTGCTGTGCTTGAGTTTCACAGCAAGCTGGGCCACCAAGAGTGAAAAGATGCAGTCTACCAATCGCACTGGAGATTAGAAACACCTTGTTTTGGAACAAAAACTAAGAAAAATATGAGGATGCAGATGAATAGGACTAAGTATTCAGAAAACCTTGATGTGTCATCTTAATCATCTTCCTATTCATGAATGCACTTGAAACCCCTCACAAGGTTATGATAAGGAGTCGCTCACCAGTGTTACAAGAAGACAAAGCGTTCTGTTTTTTTTCGAGCAGCAAGTTACAACCCGCAAGCGAACACTGTGTGCAGAACACTTTTCACCTCCATGTTCCCATCCAGAACCGTATTTACCCTTGATAAATGATGAACTATGTCCTACAGCTGTGCTACATATTTCAGACTAACAAGGGCAGGAGTAAGGTCATGCTGATTCTAGAGCGCTGTCTATCGAGACAAAGGCACTCACACTGTGTCTGTCATGTGCTCTGTATTTCATGCAGCCTAGCCGGAGACTATTTCCCAAATCCCTTGTTTTCCTGGGTACATGGCAACAGTTTATGTATACTGCTCTGAAGTTAAAGACCTGGCCAGCTTATGTGTTTTTCCCTTCCTCTATCAAACATTATCTTGTTCCTTTAAACCCTGCTTAACCTTACTTTGGTTCCTGTTTCTCTGAAGGGCCCATACACCAACAAGAGAAGTGAAAGCAGCTATTTCTGTTTCTTTCCACTGCTCTGAACTGTGCCTGAATGCCTGAAAGTGATTAAGGGCCAGAGACATGTCCAAGAGGCTGAGTGAACCTCCAGTTCCAGCTCAAAACAAAAGGGATCCTTGAACGAGCCCTTTGGTGCAAAATTTCTAGCCCTTATCTAGTAACGGGAGTTTGCACTGCTGCCAGCAGCACATGGTCAGGCTGCACAAGAGCTGAACACTAAGGCTGGGATTCGTTTCACTGAACGCTAGCTGTCTAAAAAATTCAGATGGTCATCCAGGCCTCTTCAGCACACAACACAGACAGACAGACAGACGAAGGGTTCATCACATCCATTTCATACATATTTTGGGCTGGAAGAAATTGTTCCTTGAAGGTGCCTCTTGTCTCCATAGGGAGTAAAGACTGCTGTGGGCTAGATGCTGAGCTATCAGATGGCGGGGGTTAGATGAGAGGCATCGAAATCATCTTGAACATCTATGTTTATCTGGGTCTTTTGCCAGTCTGTGCATTTGTATCTAGGCTCTCCCAATGCTGTTACTTCCAAGGCATCCAGAGGGCGGTTAGGTGGTGCCTCCAGTGACCCCATGTCTCTGTTGCTTTCTGGCTGGTTTTGTTCTCAGGAAGTTACTTCCCTTCAGCCAGGAACGTGATTTTAGAAGCGCAAAGATGATGGGCTATATGGAGGGAAAAGGGGAGGTTACATCTCCCCTGCTCTTAATAGTGTCTGAAAAATGCCCAAAAGCTGCCCTTAAATGAGTACTTCTGTGAGCAGTGTAACTGGTAACTCCCGATTTCCTATGGATTTCTGCTTACAGTTAAATTTTCTGATGCTTAAGAATGTACAAATGCCAACTGCAGCTTCTCCTGCACTTGGGGAAGTCATAATGATCCACTCCCACGTGAAGTGTTTGGTGTCAGCCATGAGTTCGGCCTGAGCTCTTCCTCCAGTGAAGGGATATACAGGCTATGTCTCTTGTAGAGAGCCAGCTACTTTCCTGATTGGAATTGGTCTATGAGTTCAAAGATCTGGGTGGGATGGCAGAAATACATAGTCTTCCAACAAATACAGCAAGCCTCGTAAACTAAGAATGGAAATACTTTTTCCTCTGCACAACTTTCAATGACAAGTTTTATTCTCTGCTGCCTTTTTTCCCTTTTACATCACACCTTTGAAGGCACAGGCCTGGCAGATGGTAAGAAGACAGCAATTGGTTTTGTTCTTATTTAGACATAGAGCACCTTAAAGTATCCTAGTAACTGCTGAGGCAGGTGGAGAAAGGCTTCCTGATGGAAAACTGTGCCACCCTTCCCCCCCACCTCCCACCCCCCCAAAAAAACCCCCACCACCCAACAACCTAGGTACATGGAAAGATAAAGGGCAATTCAGTCCTTTGAATGTTCATATCATAAAACTGAATACTAAATAATTACCATGAGGCAACTAGTTCCTACACCCTCTGCAACCTGGATTACATCCTTCTGTGTCATCAAAATAAAAGTTACTTGCAGAAAACACATCACTTACTACCTTATCTCAGTCACCGGAGCTCACACATACAAAAAGGAGAAGACCAAAGTCTTCTAAATCATCTCTCTCTGTAAATAAATTAACTACAAGGATTTTAACTCTATTTCCTTCTCCAAAACTACTGGCACTAGGACAGGCATGTGATTTTATCCCTAAACAGGGTGTTCCTTAGGCTCTTTGCCAATTTAATTGGCTTATTCATATCCTTCCCTTCCAGATTACCTCAGGGTGATTTACATGTTGGAGGCCTATAAACACCGATGATTCAGTGCATGAAAACCAAAAACATTGTTCAGTGTCTGACAGGGTCCTCACTGGCTTTTGCCCCCAAATTAATTGTTCTTATTGGAACAACCTAACATATAATCAACCTCTGACATCATCCTAATGTTATACAGACAAAAGAGCTTCTAAAATACAATGGGACTGATGTCATTTGTTTTTTACCGGTGTTTCCAGGTTCTCTGTAGGAGCAAGCAACAGGCAAAGTTTTCAAATGGGAAGATATAGGTGCTCCCAGCCCAGCTTCTCCAGTTCACTGGCCATTTTGAAGACTGTCTCCTTCTGATATTCCATGAATAAAACACTTGGACTGAGCTCTAAAGAAATGAAAATACAAATTTCCTTTCTCTGCAAAACATAACTTTTCTTATAGCAGTTCAACAGCTACTTAATACGCTGTTATTTAGAATGAGCAGGTGGACTTCCAGTGAATTCAGAACAAATTTCCTTCACGTGTTGAACCTGAACTCTCTATCGAGGAAATATTCTGCAGGCCAATCCAGGCCAACTGTATCTCCACCAATTACAGAAACAAGCAAAGATTTGTATTCATGAATAAAGAAAAGGCTGAAAGAGATTCATTTTGCTTTTTTGTTGATTAAAGTCTTGGACTTGCTTGTATCTCTTCTTTTTGTAACATGAACAGTTTTGATAAAATGCACCAGAAAACTTTACAGAACATACTTCCTCCCTACATCTTCAGTAACAATTTAATAATTTCTTGACTCGGCACTCTCACAAAAAGCAGTCACCCAGTCCCCCTTCAGGGGAAGATTACTACACTCCATATTCAAACAGATTCTGTTTTCTCCTTGTTCTATGACCCTGCAGTGCCTTTCCTAAGCAAGCTCCCTGCTTCTAGACCAAACCTATTAGCGGCTACATGGCCACTCATGCAAATCCAACACCCTTCTGTTAAGTTCCCATTTTGCATTCCAAAAACAAATCTCCATGCTTAACACCCATTTTCCTAATATCCATCAACCAGCATTTTTTAATCCATTTCACAGCAAAATTTCCATAATGTCTTTAAAAGCCCCAGGTTCCTTTGTAGGGCAGTCCTCACCATTCTGCTCCTTGTTTTCACAAGGACTTCGGCCTATCAGCTGCTACTAAAGGTCATAATCTTTAATAACAGAGTTTATGCACTTAAATATCTGCCAGAGGATGAACACATCTCCACCATTACAGCTGACGTATTTCAAAGTCCAGCACTTTTAAATCAGCGCAAATGCCTTAAAACTCGTTTCCCTGTTTGCACTGACAGTTGTGGTTACAGGTGTTACGCACTTATGAGCTCTGCTTAGATATTAAAACTCGCACATAAATTCACTCATATTTGCATTTGCTGACTGTATTTATCTATGAAAAATCTGCAATACATTTGTCATGCCCACATTGACTTTATATAACATGTTCATACAGAAGTTCCAAGCAACATCACAGAATTATTACAGTCCACATATGTAAATACAAGTGAGCCACTGCATGAAGCTTTTAATATATAATACGGGAGAGCAAACATGTAATGAAATGGTGGGAAGAATGAGGGGTGAACTCCCTAAAATGAAAGCATATATGTATATAATTTCTATAAACGGCAAGAATGTTTCACTCCTACTGAATACTTTAAAAATATTTATACCACACACAAACCAGTAAATAGGCTTCAGATCTCACAAGAAGTCCATTACAGGACCCGATCATTTAGGGTAACAGAGAGGCATTGCCTAACTGAGAGAAATAAATCTAGCCCGCACTCCAGACTCACTGCGGGAAAGTGGAGAGCTGGCAGCCCCAAGAATTCCTCTTCTTTGATCCACAATGAAAAAGGATAATAAGGGTGTATGTACTCACCCTTGTCTAGTTTTCACTTTCTTCAAGGAAAAGAGTTATGCTGATTCAGGGCTCTGGTCATGGCCTGGGAGAATTTTGTTCTTATACTCCCCACACATCAAATCTCTACTTTTTAAAAAGTTCTCAAGATTTTCTCTCCCTTTCCTTAATTGAATCAATTCTAGCAACAGATGCTTCTTTGTTGCTTGTCACTAAAGTATTTTAAGCATTTTGAATCCTGTCTCATTTTATACTTGTTTCTAAAGGAGTCAGTTCTGGCCTTCAGCTCTTTGTTTTCTTTCAAAACCTTATTGAACGAGTTGTGCTCCTCTGCGTTCACTTCAAGGACACCACGTTTTCTTTTGTCATGATAACTCACCCTGAAATGTCTCAAACTTACAATCAAATGCAAAAATAAAAGTCTCTCTTCCATTTATTCTTCTTAATAGCATCCTGATGGCTGTGCGTTTCAGATAACCACTCAAAAGGACATGCTGGGGATAACAATGCAGAAAATGATGCTGGATCCTTGCTCGTCGCAGCTCAGGCATGAAAAGCCGTTAGTACATTTTATTTGGGAATGTCCTGATTATGTCTCTATATTGACAGTCTATGTTGCAACAGGGATTGACAGCTGCAGTAGGTCTGGCCCTCTGATCTGCACCAGGACCATGTTAACAGTGCCTTTCCTAAAACATTAAAGGTAAGCATGCATCGAGTGAGCGTGGGTATTGTATAGAAAACCTGCTCCTGCTTCCACCCAAGTCAACAGGAAAACAGAACAGTCTAGGAGTCAAGTTAGAGCTTTCCTTTCTTTACTCTTATTTAAATGTCAAACAGTGTTTTATGTGGTTGTTTATTAAATAATAATAACACAATAATGCCCAGAGGCTCCAATTAGGACTGGGAAGTCACTGCAGCAGGATGGTGCAAAGGCGGAGGAAGGGACGGTGGGCTGGGAATTGGACGGCTCCCCAGCAGTGGGGAGCGCGGGCTGGAAGCTGGCTCCTCTCGGCAGGCGGGAAGGGCTGCTCCCAGCGCTCCCCACCACCAGCAGCAGCTAAGCCTTTTGTTTGCGTGGGAGTTTGATGTTACTTGGGTTTTGGGGTTTTATTCATTTGGGGTTTTTTCATGTCAAGATATAGAATAACCAGGAAGAGATACAAAGAGGTTTTCTTCAAAGTAGCTGAGCCCACAAAGGGGAAAAAAAAAGAGTGTATGTAGATGTATATGCTAATTCTTATTAATTAAAACCAGAGTGCTGTGCTGGAGCTGTGCACAGGCTTTCTTAGCTAATATTAAAACAAAGGGCTGATTTGCCTTCCACAGAAATTTCACCTTGGAAAAGCTGTGTTCACTGCAGCGGAGTTACTCCACAGGATCAGGCCATGAGCCCTCAGGAAGGACTCGAAAGCTGATAACAAAACAAAAGGACAAACAGGAGGCACATGGGGAGGACAATCCTAAGGAGCAGGATAAGAACAAGCATGTTGCTCTTGGCAGAAAGCAACTGGCAAAAATTAATTGCATAGTCAGTCTCTTGCTCAGTTCTTTTTGTTTTGTTATGAAACGAGATTTGTTTTTATTATAGAGGAATGGGATATATTACAGCAGAGGAATCCAAGCTGGATAGGTTTTATGTCAGAACTACATTTTATGGGAAGATCTGAATGAAGCCAGCGTGGATTTATTTCACAAGACGGTCGCAGTTGCTCCAGGCTTAAACAAAAAGGGTAGCATGAATGAAAGCCCTTGGAGGAAAGCGGGAGGAGGAAAGGAAGGAAGTGATTAGAGGAAAGCTGGGCTGGACCAGAACATGGGGGAGCAAAGACACAAATCCCAAATTAAGGCAGCAGCAGAACAATGCTGGGCCCCAAAGGTGAGACCTGAAGCTGAAGGGATGAACAACCCAAGAAGGCTCAAGAAGGGACGCAACAGATGCTGCTGCTCGGTGAGGAAAAGGGGAAAGGAGAGTAATGAAAACTTTATCTGCTGGAATGGGGAACAGAGAGACCCTGAACTGAGCGGAAAGGAGAAGCTAAAGATCCCCCCAGAGAAAATTCTAGAAAGCTGGTAATTTATGAGCATCTTCAGAGGTGACATAAGCCTGGGGAAGAACTTTGGAAACTAGGTCTGAGGTGGGGAAACAGGTCACTGGAAATACTTTACAGAGAACAAACATGGCTTAAAACCAGTGTTCATATGGGGGAGAAATGGGAGTAAATGAGCTCAGAGGATGACAGAATTGCCCGTGGTGGTGGACAAAGAATAAGGAAGAGATGTGCCAGCAGATGGTCATCACCTTCTGGTTTATGAATGGAAAAGGTACACAAAGTGAGAGGTGCTGGACGGGATTGGCAGAGGGGGGCAGAGATGAGGAAGCGGAGGGGTAGATCAATCAGAGATGGAGAAGCTGCAGAGGGAGGGAGGAGGTTTTTGAGAACAAAACATAGCCAGATACTGTCTGAAAAAAAGAGAAGGATAGAAAAGACAAGTAAGTTAGTGACAGAGAAGTTGAACCCTTAGTAAACAATCTGGGAAAATAAGGGGTTTACTTCAAGTCCTAAGTTCTTCACTGTTCTTTGTAGAAAACTATGTTTAACAAAAGCGAAATTTTCAGCTGGCTTCCACTGAGTTTCCATGCAAAATTTCCAGAGAAGCAACAGGTCTGCAATGAAAAGTACACACCCATTTCTTCAATGTGCACACCAAACTATGTGTTGCAAGCGAACAGAACGGATGGTGTCTCAAACCTCCTCGTACATCTGAGGAAATGAGTAGGAAATAGTTAATATGTCTCAGTTGTCACTGTGTCCTATGCTGGTTTGTTCACTAAGGTACTGGCACAGAAGAAAAGCCTTACGTTCACTACATCTCAGGCCGATGCAGTTGCGTAGGCTTGTGGAGGATCCAGGCTCCAGCCCACCGCAGCAGTGGAGAGACGTTCACAACTCTAAGCATGTTTGACTTCAATGGCTCTTAATTCACATGTTCAGATTTACTCACACAATTAGTATTTGGCCTGTGATTTTTTTTACCATTTCAGTTCATTCAGTTCAGTATATATTAACTCTCCGGTTAATATTTAATGCCATGCTGCTCCTTCACCCTTAAAATCACTTATGAAAAATTGTCTTACAAAGATGTAAGAGAACATTTTGGAGAAAAAAAAAAAAATCTTTGTATGAGAAGTGTAGTTTTCCTTTCTGCTAAAGCACTGTGGCAGTTTTTTAAGATCAAGAGCAAAGCAGAGTTTAGTCTGATGCAGTGTTTCTCCAAAATTCTGGCAGGGAAGTTTAAAAATGTGAATTCTTTACAACAGAAAAAGGAAGGAAGATAACAGAGAGGCATAATGTAAATGCTTGTGTATTAAGATGTTTGACAGCGGAGAGTAAGGGTGTGCAGCACACGGGGATGTAACGAATTCTTTCTTTAGGTCGTAGTAACATTTCTAGTACCTCACAACACTGCCCTCCCTACACCCCATTACTTTTTTTTGGTGAACCTACACAAAGTTGTGATTGACAATGGATGGAAAAGTGCACTGATTCATGCTTCGCTGGTGCTGACGCTTTCCTGAAATTGTCGAGGTAATTGCAGTAGTCAGAGCTGCAAAATTTTACTCACTGCTTCCTAATTATTCTATATCCAGGTCCGTTAGCACAATTCATGCATATACACCAGTGACTTTAGTAATTTTCCTTTTATAGCCTCGATGTATTATTCTGAATATAGGTGAACTGACTCAAACGGGTTATTATTGCCTCACCTCCTTGCAAGTAAAAAGTTTAGTTCCACTGTGACTTCATTGTTACCACCTTACATTACAAAACCACTGCAAGGACTTCCTGGGTCATTCTCGATGGCCTCATGCCACTGAAAGCAACTGTACCATACAATCGCTGTTCTTAAAATAGTGAGCCTTATCTAAAGACCACCTAAGCATCTAAAGATTTGGGGTTGATTGTGTTTATTTTCACCCATACTGCTGCTACTGGAAGAGTGCTCTGGGAACTCATTCCTCTGGCAGTTACACGTCTTCCTCTTGTTTCCAGTATGGGTGAGGTAACTGCCAGTTCCTGTATCAACACAGTCTGCATCACTAAAATAGATCTTAAAAATCTCCTGAACTTATCTCCTTCTTGTGCTTTTAGAGAAAAATCATAGGCTTCAACAGTTATTTGGTTAGGCCAATAATCTTTAACTAACAATCCTTTAACTTCTTGCAATAAATAAATTTTCCATTTCTATTTTCCTAATCAGTCCAGCCACCTTTCTCTGGACAAAATCTGTTTTTAATCTATCTTTGCTGAGTATGTATGAGTGGAAATATATACAGTATTTCAGATGAAAAAGGTGTTTTCAATATCTCTTATATTGGCAAATATAACGCAGCACATCTGATGGAAATACTTTAGTACCTTAGGCCTAAGAAGCACGTTTGTCCTACTTCATGTTGTAGGTTGAGATCATAATTTTTGGTACAGTTTACTAGCATAAGTCAGCACCTAAAGAAGCAGAGCTGACCTTCACTGACCTCTGGATTTCATTCCTGTTCCTGTGTATCCTTTCCCTTTTGCCAGCACTATCTGTGACTGCACAGCAAAGCAGAGACATTTATTCCATTTTTCTTTTGGCTGTTTTTCTCCCACCTTACAATTCCTGCACCAATCCCCATTTTTTTCCATCTTAACTAATCCTTTTTCAGTCGGCACCACACAAACACTTCACTAAAGTCCTGACAACCTCCACTGCATTTTGTCCACAAAATCTGCAACCACAGTGTGTGTCTGACACATCACTAAGAAACCTCCGTTATGCACAGCCAAATTCAAATGGAATGACAGTGCTTAATGTGACTTTTGCTCACTCGAGGTGAGATGGAAGAAGCCCTAGAAAACAGCTCAGCTAACTGGTGGTCACTGCGTTTGTGATCACAACTGGTTGATGAGAAATGAGCCATTGTGTGAAGTGGGAGGAATACACTTAGATGGCATAAAAGAAAAGATAAGAACTGCGATGTGGACCCTGCATCAAATGAATAGGATGCCTCAAGGAAAAGGAAAAGGAAGCAGAGTCAACATGGTATAAAAAGAGAATGAGAGGAAGACAGAAAAAAAGAAAAAAACAAAAACAAAACCCCCAAAAAACCCCAAACCACAACACCAAAAAAAACCCCAAAACAACGGAGGAATAGAGCAATGGAAGGGGAGGAAAAGAGCCTACACAAAGACTAACATAAAGAGAATGCATAAAGACTCCCAAAGCAATACACTGAATGGGTTATTTTCCCACCCCATTCAGAACTATACAAAGGTCAAAACGTTGTTCTGTGTCTGGACTTGTCTTTTTAACAGGTGTCATGCTCGAAGTGCAGATCCAATAAAATCTAGCACACCACCAGTTAAAAATAAGCTCTCCCACTCCCAGTATTAATAAAATTTGTGGGTACTATTCATTTTAAAAATATGCTTATAATATATAATTTTAAAGGCACCCCATGTGGCACATAATGGGACACTGCAAATTGGTTATATAATAAGTAAGTAGAAGAAAGAACAATATAAACAGTGGTTTGCAGCCTTGACCCTATGGTGTTTCCTGCCACAAAGAAAGTAAAAACACATGTTCCCTGACAACCATCAAGCACTTTGTCACTGCTGTTGGACATTTTGCTGCCTTAGGGCTTGTCTACATGCAAAGCTACTTTGGCTTAGCTGGGTTTAATTTGCTGCAAAGGGCTGTGTGAATTCTTATTTTGACTTAAATCAGACTTATTTCGCTTTAGCTCAACAAATTAAAGGTCAGATAAAGCCTGAGTAACTCTATTGATTTGGACAATCATGGTTCTAATCAATTGCTTACAATTACAGTGCTGCCTACACTGGCAAAAGCTTGCTTTCTGGTAGGTTATCTTGATGAAGTTTTGCCTCATTCCTCAGACTCTTTTAATTGACTTAAATTGTGCCTGAATGGTCCTTAGGATGTGGTGTCACATGAGTTAATGTAACCAAATCTTTTCTGCTGCTGAATGCAAAATATATGTATAAAATATTAGTTCAGTGGGACAAATACTAAGTTCAGTGGGAAAGTGTTCTTTTTTTGTTTTGTTTTTTTCCAATATTGCACCCAAACACAGGCAATTCTTAGCATACAGATGAAGGCAGAAGTGGCTGTCTCAGTCTTGTATAGGCACAGGGCATTCCAAACTAAACAAGTGCATCACACCCATGTTGAAAAAAGACACAAGGTTTCCTTAATTCAAAGCCTGCAAGAACAACTTTGCCTCAGTCTTCCTGGGTGAAGCACTTGGTAAGAATACTTAAGGCTGTTGTATGAACATAGGGAAACGTAATGGAAATGAAGAATTAAATGAATGGAAAAATAGCCATCATTATTCCAAAGAGTGCTCACAGAAGGAGTTATACCAGTATAGTAATAGTAGGACAATTATAACACTGTAATAACATGAGTACGTTTCCTGAGCCTTGTTATGGAGAAGCAAAACTTGTCTTCGCTTTGGAAAGGCTTGTTAGCACCCAAGGAAATAGTCTACGTACTTCCTCTACAAAGGAAAAGGTAACAGCAGAGAAATCAGTTTGCTATTTTATGTGAGTAGTTTTAGGCCAAGGCAAGTCAGGTAAACCTAAGGAGAATTTCACTTAATTTTTCCAACGTCATCATAAGCTGTTACAGAAAGCAAATTATTAATTACTATTTCTCTTTTAGTTGGGCAGAAAAGCTGTGCCAGGTCAACCCATCACTTGAAATGTCAGTTACACTAGGAACTGCACAACCATGTCACCAGCACAGGCTGCGTTTAGATTGATTGGGTGCTGTTGTAGCTCAATATACAATAATGCCACACACAGAGCACATAAAGCAAAAATTTGCTTCAAAATGATAGTAAGGTTTATTTTCATAAATGTAATTAGAGAAAGGCTAGTTTGTATTTCATAAGACAATCAAAAAAAACCCACCCAAGTGTTAAAATTCATGAGGGCATATTGCTCATTTTATTTCCCAAAGACGACCTGACTTTATGTTCATAATTAAATTAGATATAGAAAAGCTGAAGGTCACATACGTTTTGGGGTCTATCAACCCCTGTTAGCTTTTCCACCGGGGTGAACTGCGACACAGTTTATTTCAATTAGGAAGCTGAACAGGAAATAACTCTGCTCTTCCCGCAAACAGCTATCGTTCTTTGAACCTCTTCCATCACCGCCCTCCTTAAGCAAGAAAGCCCTTTACGCAACAGCAAGGAAATCAGTTGGCTACACCGAGATCTAACTCGCGGCATCGCAGGGCCTTTTCTGGCGTGCCCTTAGCTGGTCACCTCCACCCCCTTCGTACCGCTGACTCCCGCATGCT
>JMFS01093899.1:0-15336 GCA_000699545.1 Podiceps cristatus
TGTACTGATACAAGCGGTTGTTCCTTCCCAATGCTACAACCTGACTACCACGCTTGTAGTACCATTCCTGGGACGCTTGAGACAGATCTTAGCAAGTCTGTGCAGTGCATGTTTTAAGCAGTTTATCATTCACTAGCCTAAAAGCATCCTCAAACAGACTTGACAGAAACTGCTGCTCTTTTCATAGTTCATGCACTTGAGTGCAAGAACTGCATAAACAACTTACAAGATTTTTAATACAATAGTAACCAGTTGATTTACCACATCTTTAGACCAGCTTCCCAGAACTTCTCCCTCCTCCATCTGCAAGTGTCCTTCAAACACTTGGCCACTGAGCATCTATTTTTTGTAAGTTTTAAGTCTATCCGCTATTTCTTGACATGAACTTTCCATACTTAATAGAATTTCCAAACTCACAGAATTCCCATCAGAGTGCTTCTAAGTGAAGCACTTGGAAGCAGATATCTGTAAGATGTTAGCAATACATCAGAATTCAGAAAGTGAATCGCTCCTTTAATCTGTTTCAAAAGAACTAATCCTACTTTAGAGCCCAGCTATATTACGCTGTACACTCAAAAACTGTGCAATATTCAGGAATGGAAGGCGTAGTCCAGAAGCCCTATGAAGATTACTTCATTTACAATAAAAATGCTTAGGAAATCCATGAATCTGGGGGGTAATCATGTCAGAAAAGATGCACGTACTCTCACCTGCTCTCTCTCTGTACTTCGTTCTCTGTTTAAGAGAGAAAAACATCCAGACTCTTTCCTTGCCCAACAGAGAAGGACAGGATTGTCTAGAATTTGTTGGATTTTTAAATTCCCAAAGAACGTTCAGATGAATCGTTTACCTTAGTGACTGGAAAAACTAGATAACTAACAGATACACGACTTTTTGGAAATAACTTCTCACAAACTGGAGTATTTGAAAGTGTTCTGATTAACAGCATTTTGTTCAAATAAGATGCTTTCAATTATGGTTTTGATTATTGATGCTTAACTACAGGGAAAACATTCTGTTTGAGCAATTATATGATATGTTCAAAAAAACCAGTCATATCTGTTTCCACTGTGCAGTTTATTCAGTTACAAATTAGAAAAAAATTACTAAGTATTTGACAATTCACATGCATAAACTCAAACATTTCAGGCTCAAAAAGAATTGTTTTCTTGTATTAAGGCCTTCAGGAATTTCACCTAGGCAGACAAGGATCTGGATTTTTAAAAAAAAAAAAAAAAAGAATCAAAATAGAGAGACAAGCTATAATTCAGTTTTACTTCTGTTAACAAATACGACCAAAGTAAGTCCTGGTAGTACGCAGTTGCATTCTTTATCTTTTCGTGGTGTACAGGCGATAGGAGTCAAAGTGATGGGGGAGAGTTACCTTCAGCAAAAGTTTTCTTCAACAGTGTCTTGATTTGGAGTGCTGAATAAGCCACTGTAATGTTATGTCTGCCAGAATAGATAAAACAAAATGAAAAACTCAACAGGCCATTTGCAGAGTGCAGAGGGACAACAGAACACCAGCAGGTTAATACAAAGGGAAAAATCCCAAACAAAAAAAAAAAACAGAAACCACCGGTTCTCCTTCACAACTAATTAAAAAATCAGTACTTAAGACTCCAAGTGGGCTTTTTTTCTGTTGTTGTTTTTAAATTATGTGCATTTTGTATTCTTGAAATATGATGACTGACATGAAATTCTTTAAGGCACAGATGAAGAACTATTGGAATAGCAAAGATTTAAGATGACCATAAAACGAACTGTAAAATCTAGACTGGAATGAAATGAAGTGTGAGAACAAAGGCAGAAACACATGACCAGAAGGAAAGAGAAGGGCAAACATCTGACAAGGCATTAAGAAGCCATTTAGGTAGGTTGTAGGAGTCCAAGGTCTCTGAAAGACATGCAACACTAGACTAAAATATGATAGCTGAAATTGGTGCCCCTCCTGATACAATCTAATGCATTGGGCTGAAAACTGCAGCAGTTCACCAACTGATTCATGAGCAGATTAGATGTTTTTGCCTCAAGGCAGTAACATCTGTCAGGGAGGCAGGGAAGTTGTCGGGGGCAGCAACAGCTCTAGCCCTCAAATTTAAATTGGTTGTCACATCTGTCCTGAGTTCAAGACAGCACTCCATGAATACTGTGGCAGACCAGCTTAGGCACTGAGACTGCAGACAAAAGCATCCCACAGCATCTAAACCAAAGGTAATAACTATATAATCACCTTCCACAGTCTCTCAGGACACAGAAACTGGCAGCCTTACACCTACACCTCCTGATGAGACCAGTTCGCTCAGCTGCAGTTTGCACTGAAAAATTACTATCATCTCATTCAACTGCACTGACATCAATCAAAAATGCAGAGGAAGAGGACAGCCCCCCCATCTTCTCCTTAACAGCCTGGTAGTTTCATCACTTTAATAAGCTAAATATATTTTCATTATAGTTTTTCATTCTAAATGGTATTTTCCAGTCCTTTGATCTCCCTAGGTTCTTGCCCAACCTCTTCTCAGTTCCTCAAGGTCTTCCTCAAAATATGACACACAGTGCTCCAGTAATGCCCGCACAGTTCCAAACACACGTGATACATGCAGTCTGCTCCCCTTTGTTATTTCTTTGGGCAAATATTCGGGAACCAGATTACCCTTTCTAGGCACAATGTTACACTGGAAGACACTTGACTGATTGTAAGTTAGGATTTCAGTCTTTTTCATCACTACTCCCAGGGCTTCCACAAGTAAGTGATCTACATAGTTCTGTATTAGCGATCATTCTTTTCATTATTTATCCATCTGCAAATTTTAGTATGCTTTTTTTGCATGCTTTTTTACTCCAGGCCATCCATACAAATGAACCAGGATCAAAACCTGTTTTCTCCAGGATCTTTTCAGAAATTAAGCTGTTTTTACCAGTGTCTAGTCACAAAACCACTTCTGACATCCTCCACTGCAGCCTTGCCAATTTGATGAGGATGGAGCACTGCATTTCTAAATCCTCAGCCACCTTCACTGCCTTTCACCTATGCAGATAATCCTGACCATGTTGTCTTCCTCAGTCCTTATATCCCAAAGTCTAATCTTCCCCAGTGTAACAGCACATTCTGTGTATTTCCCTCACTCAGAGATAACTGTTACACCCCAAGCTGCAGCAAACCTAGGTCTGGCATCCTTTAAACCAAAGTACACAAATGCTATACACCATTTCCAAAAGAAGCCCTCACTGCCTAACGTCCCTGCACACAGCTGACATCTCCTCCAGCCTCCTGAAACTCAGCTGTCACGGCACAGTCTCCTCACTGCCTCCACTACTTGATCCTCTCTGCCTAGGATGGAAATTTCCCCTGCTGGGAGAAACTGGCTTTCCCCCCGTTGCCACTCCCACCGTCTCTCGTTCAGCTGAGCCCTACAGAGCTGCCTAGCTCTTCCAACAACTCTAGCTGCCCCAAGAAGCAGCTACAAATACCTACCCAGGCTGGGTCCCTCCCATTCAGCACCACCTGCCTTGGCAGCCTGCAGGGAAGAAGGGTGGCAGAGAGGCAGCATGTCCCCAGGCAACCGCTGCTGCTGGCTCAGCCTGTGCTTCACCCCCTTCTCCTGCCTTGGGGAGGGAATGGAGGGGGAGAACGCAACAGAGGAAAGAAACAGGAAAGTGGAAGAGGGGAGAGAGAGAAAGGGCAAAAAGCAAGGGCAGATGGAAGACAATTTCATGGGGCTTTTATAGCTCCTCGCTGACTACAGGATACACTCCGTGCGTCTCCAGTGGGACAAAAGCAGTAGTCCCTCAGTTTGAGGAGCACCGCCATACAGCCACGTGCACGTAAGGCCAGCTTACAAAGTGAAATCGTGTATGGGGCAAAACACTTACCAAAATTTTTTACTATCACCTAATAATTAGAAGGCCTCAATATCCAGTTACTATTTTTTCAAAAATAACAGAGTTTTTATGAGGGATTCAATTACTTTGGGTTTTAAATACACTTTTCCAAGGCCCCTGTCAAATTAATTTTTTAACTTCTCATGGAACTAAATAATTCTACAAGTGACTTAAATTACACATAATTCTATATTAAAGCAAACACAATTGCATGCAATATTTGCAACAAAATCTTTCAAAGTAAATTGAGATTTTCTGTTATATATTGGGGTTAGATGTTCAAATCTCACTCACGTTTTTAACATCCGATGCAAAGTACAAAGTAAACATTGATGATGCTGTAAGAAAAAGCAGCTTACCAATGTTATCCTTCTCTTTACAGGAAATAGAATAGCAACAGATTTCTCTGTCTTGAATAGCTGAAAGGTTTCTACAGAAAAACAAACAAACAAACAAAATAAGCAGTGTTATAAACTCCGCAAAAACTGACAACAGGAATTTCCATTAAATTGCATCTTTTCCACGTTTTACTCCGTAGGTTCAATTCTATCCTCAGATATTAAATTTTAAAAATATGCTACTGCACATAAAAATCCCCACGTTTCTTATCTATAGAAAAGTTATAAAGTCATTTCACAAAGATTCAAATTTCTCATTAAGTCATTGTAAGAGTGAATAATAAAACCACAGAAATCCACGAGCTGAAAATAACATTTTGTAGTGGCAACCAAATAACATTATCATGTCTTAACATTCACCTTTCACTCTTTTCGCTTAGAATTCAGCATTTTTATCTCTAATTATAATCAAATAACAGTACTCAAATGATCGCACCATTAATCTTCAGGATGGCTATTGTATCATACTCAAATATATCAGATCTGACTCCTACTGGAAGGATGCCTCTAGATTTAGGAAGAAACAAATTCTTAATTAATGTTTTTTCTGGGAATTTCCCTATGCCCCTCAGAGTTTCTGAGCACTTTGTTATGTTTTCATTTATTTATCCTCACACAAGTGACACAGACGTGCAGGGAACAGATTACGTTCCCGGAGCAGATGGGTAGTGGAGGTGCTGAGAAGGAAAGAGTCTTGAGATCACACAGGAGACTCTAATAAAGAGAACTAAACAGTGACATCCCTGGACTTCAGGAAAGCAGACTTGACATCTTCAGGGATCTGCTTGGAAGAGTCCCATGGGATAAGGCTCTGTAGTGAAGAAGGGCCCAGGAAAGCTGGTTATTATTCAAGGATCATCTCCAAGCTCAAGAGCAGCTCATCCTAACGAGTCCAAAAAAAAAGCCAGATGGCCTAAGTGGATGAATGACAAGTTCTTTGCAAAACCCAATCACAGGAAGGAAGCGTACATAAGGTGGAAGCCATGACAGATGACCTGAGAGGAATACAGAAACATTGTTCAAGCATGCAGAGACAGGACAGCCAAAGCCCAAATGAAACTGGATCTTGTGAGGGATGTCAAAGACAACAAGAAGGGCTTCTGTAAGTACAAAACTGACAAATGGAAGGCAAGGGAAAATGTGGGCCCATTGCTCAATGAGACGAGAGACATGGTTACAAAGGACATGGAAAAGGCAGAAGCACTGAATGCTGCCTTGTTTCTGTCTTTACTAGCAAGATGAGCCTTCAGGAATCCCAGGCCTCAGAAACCAGGAGCAAGTCTGGAGCAAGGAAGGTGCACCCTTGAAGGAAGAGGATCAGGTCACAGAATACATAAGCAAACTGGACATAGAGAAGTCCACGGACCCTGATGGGATGCACCAACAAGTGATGAGGAAGCTGGCTGATGTCATTGAGAGGCCACTCTCAATAACCTCTGAGCGACCATGACGATTAGGAGAGGAGCGTAAAGAGTGGAGGAAAGCAAATGTCACTCTGGTCTTCGGAAAGAGCAGGAAAGAGGACCCAGGGAACTACATGACAGTCAGCCTCACCTTGATCCCTGGGAAGGTGATGGAGCAACTCATCCTGGAAACCATTTCCTGGCATATGATGGATAAGAAGGTAATCAGCAGTAGTCAGCATGGATTCACAAAGGGGAAATCTACAGCTTGGTAGATGAGGGGAGAGCAGTGGATATTGTGTACCTTGACTTCAGTAAGGCTTTTGACACTGTCTCCCATAATATCCTCATAGACAAGCTAAAAAAGTATGGGCTGGATGAGCACATGGTGAGGTGGACTGAAAACTTGTTGAACAGCTGGGCCCAGAGGGTGATGACCAGTGGCATGAAGGCTAGCTGGAAGCCAGAAACTAGCAGTGTACTCCAGGGATCAATACCGGATCCAATCCTGTTCAACATCTTCATCAATGATCTGGACAATGGGGCAGAGTATACCCTCAGCAAGTTTGCTGATGACACAAAACTGGGAGGAGTGGCTGATACGCCAGAAGAGTTGTGTTGCAAAGTCCTGCCCTTGGGGAGGAACAACCCCCTGCACTGTACATACATGGGGCTGATTGTCTGGGAAAGCAGCTTTGCAGAAAAGGACCTGAGGGTCCTGCTGGACAGCAAGTTGAACATGATCTAGCAATGTGGCAAAAAAGGATAATGGTATACTGGGCTGCATTAGGAGGAGTGTTGCCAGCAGGTTGAAGGAGGTGATCCTTCTGCTCTACTCGGCATTGAAAAGGCCATACCTGGAGTGCCGTGTCCAGTTCTGGGCTCCCCAGTACAAGAGAGATGTGGAGCTACTGAAGACAGTCCAGTGAAGGGCCACTGAAATGATTAAGGGACTAGAGCATCTCACATATTAGGAAAGGCTGAGAGAGCTGGGACTGTTTAGACTAGAGAAGAAAAGGCTCAAGGGGGATCTTACTAATGTGTACAAATATCTGAAGGGAGGCTGTAAAGAAGGTGGAGCCCAAGAACAGGACAAGAGGCAATGGGCACAAACTGCAACACAGAAGCCCCGCTCTGAACATAAAGAAACACTTTTTACCTCTGAGGGTGACCAAGCAGTAGCACAGGTTGCCCTGAGAGGCTGCAGAGTCTCCATCCTTGGAGATATTCAAAAGCCATCTGGACACAGACCGGGGCAATCGGCTCTAAGCGGCTCTGCTTGAACAGGCAGGTGGACAAGCTGACCTCCAGAGGTTCCTTCCAGCCTCAGCCATTCTATGACTCTGTGCTTCCTAAGTCCCAGTTTAGTCGCTTAGCCTTTGGACCATCCTTCTACATGGAAACTTCACTTCCTACTGATTAAAATGATGTGTTTTGAGACACAGAATCCTATTCCGCAAAATTATTGCTATACCGGCCATATTTTACAAAATTGTGTATTTTCTTTACAATTACCCTTACAATGCATCAATTTAAGTTAGTTTCAGTAATCCAGAAGTATATGCTTTGGATACATGCCAAAAATATCTGAATTGCTTTAATTTACAGACAGTAGTTTGAAATGGTTCTGTTCTAATGCCATTTGAGTATTAAACTGCCACTACAATGTACTTTGAAAAGCGTAAGTAAGCCTATTAGTATCTACAGCAGTTGTACCTTCAGTGATGGGAAAACAGGATTATCTGAAACAACTTTATACAACTGAAATAATAACCAAGAGGGGTTCAAATCTACTGCAGTCAGTTATCAGCCTAGATTGCTATTTCAATTGCCAGCAGAGCTTGAAGTGGAGTATCTGAGAATGTAAAATGGAATCTGTTATAGCTGGTTATTGCCATAGACTACCAACGATTTTCTCTTACATATCGAATTTCATAGCATCTCAGCTTTTTACAGAGGCCAGCTACTTACAATTTCTCAATTAACTGCTTTTCATCCAGTGCACCTGGGAGGTCTCTTTTATTTCCAAGGACTAACACCTGAAAGAAATCATTCATATTCTGTTAAATCCAGGAGCAATAAAAGCTTATTTTTGTCTCTGACCATTTGTTGGCCTTATTTTGGATCCTGCAGCCAAGTATTTAGAATACAAGAGTGGACATATTCAAAATGACCAATGACTGTGGGAGCATCATGGCACTCCTGCTCCTGGTTCAGGGTCAGATGCTGGATGCACACCCTTTGAAAACTGGATTCAATTATTTCTGGGTGTATCAGTATCAGGATTCTCCTTTGGAAGTGAATCTCTCCATTTCAGATGGCATTATGGGATGGTGTTAGATTGCACTAGGTGGATTCTTTTGCATGCAGCTAAACCTGGAAGACAGCATGCACCCAGGTCTCCACCTCTGTAATTCCTCACTAGAATTTCAGCAGAATATACCATTCCTTGACACTTCATACTGGAGAACAGATACATATTTGCATTTTTTCCCAAAACTAAAAAGTCAAGAAAAAGTCAGGACACATAAAAAGTCAAGCTCCTCCACAATCTCTGGAAGCAGATGACACTATTTGACAAATCCCACATGCCCTAAGATACTGCCAGAAACACATCTGGGTCACTGGTTCAAACCCAGCCAACAAGGGGACTGGCTGGAAGTAATTGCTGTCTGATAATGCCACATGTGAAAATGAGTTTTTTCCAAATCTATTCTGACCTTTAGCCTAGAAAACATACAGACACACTGCAGCACTGATAAGATGCTGAGTCCTCTGAAAAAAATGTCACAATAATTTTTGTAAGAGTGCTCCATGTATCAAGGCTGTGTCATATTTAAGCTAGTATTTTCAACAGTCAAGAGGAACCAATTCATGAGGCTCTAGGCTACACTGTCTACATTCAGGTAAGAAAAATAATCAAAATACTTACTGGAATTCCATGCAATTGTGGCTTATCTATCAAACTGTGTAGCTCATTCTTTGAAGCTTCTACTTTTTCTAAGTCTGCTGCATCCACCATGTAACTGCAACGGGAAAACAGTTAGTTATGGTATTTTCCATTACTTGCAGAAAGTTGCATTAAAGCATCTGAAATGTGACAAATGTGTTTGCATTGACAACAGCATTAAAATAGTCCTGAGCTGTGTAAGCCCTGCATTTATTAATACAGGAAGATACAGAATTAAATATGGGCTGTGGGGAAAAAATGGCCTGGAACGTACAATTACTTATATACCTGGATTGATGGATGTGTAAAATACACTACTTTTATTGTGTTGGGTCTTCTTATGTGATGGGAGGTGGACAGGAAGAAAAGCATATCTATATTAATAATATATATTTTAAAATACATTTTGTATGGGCATACACAAGAAAACTTACACAACTGCGTTGACTCCTCTGCAATAACGCTCCCACATGCTTCGAAACCTTGGCTGCCCTCCAATGTCCCATACCTGGAAAAGGCAAGAACATCCCAACCCCAAAGGTTTTTTTGAACTACACAGTACTAACAGAATAGAACATGCAGCATACATTGGCTGTATTGGCAATGCCAAAATGTAGGCAGTTTTTTAAGTGATTTTCCTCAAGAGACTTATCTTCTCAGCCCCCTCCAGTCAATGGAGGGGGACAGGCACATTCACAGGGCAAGTCAGCCCTGTGACCTTAGCAGCTCCAAATGTCCATTTGGAGAACTCTCCTCTTTCCTGCTCACTGCAAGAAAAGTCTTAATCAAGTGCTAAAGTGAACTCTGCAAATACACAGTCTAAAACACAGAAAGAATAGCATCATTGTATAAAAACAGTTATGAAGTTGCATTTTTATAGGGCTACGGAGGCCTGTGTTAAGAATGCATCAGGCCTTCAACAGGATAAAAAAGGATATTAAGTAAGTAAAGAGTTGGTTGGAGAGCAGATTGAGCCCATGTAAAGGATGATACATTCTAGGGAGTTCAAATACCTTCACAGCTCTCCCATTTGTTCATCAAATGTGCTTTAAAAGACACATGGATTAACTGATCACAACCGGAAAGGAAACAATAGCGGGGGGTAGGCCTGAAGTAAGGAAAGGAAGCTCAAATTCTGCTTGGGATATTATAAAGCTCCAATTCTGCAAATACTTATGCATGTTATTAGTGTCCAGCAATCCCACTGAATTCCTTATCATTAAAAGGCTAGCACATTCTTTTTCTGTAGAGGAGTTACTTACTCTGCTTTGCTTGCAAAAATTCAGTATTTTTGGTGGATGACACTAATCCTGTTTCAAAACTGTTTCCAAGATCAAAATACCAGTGAAAAGGTCTAAATCATGCAGGCAAGGGCTGTGTGATGATGCAGCTGTTGCAGCTACATCCAAAGACAGTTGTGTTACAAGTGACACACCTATTAAAATACTGATGAACACCAAAAGAAAAAAAAAAAAAGGGTTTGTTCCTATGTCAAGGACAAAGAGAAGTAATTATTTCTGATTTCAGTCACAGTTACCTATCAAAACAATATGTACTATATACCAGATCTAGGAGGCATATCCATTATGGCACAAACTAAATTTGAAAGTAACATACACAGAAGCAAAATTTTCTTAAGAGTTGTTTTCTTGTTTATAAATCCAAATATTATACCTGCTGTGGCAACAAAGACTTGCACAAAAGAGAGAGACCCTTGGGATAAGGCCTTTTTCAACTAATGTGGACTATATTTTAAATTCTACAATCCATAAATCATATTTATGTATCGATTTAGCTATGATTTTCAACACCTTATGTTCATATTTTACAAAGAAGTATTTCCCAATTCACCATTAAAATCATTCCCTGATTGATATCTCACAATTCCTTCTGGCATAAAATTAGTATATCATCTAAATGTAGATTGCCTTTGATCCCCTTCATAAGATCAATAATTTTACACATTAATGAGTGTTGAGTGAACTTCTGACCATGAACTGAGTATCAATTATTATCTACACTGAAATTTGAAGCACTGTTTCGAAAGTCTTAATAAAATAAACCTTTTATTTTAAAAGCCTGAAAGAGATAAGTACACAGTTCATTATTATAGATAGATGACAAACCTCACACCAACACTAATTATTCCAATAACTCATCAGGACCTTGAAACTATCAGTAACCATCTGGTGCACATCTGTGTGTCTGGAAAAAGAAACTAAATTATTTTCTTGGTAGATCAGAGAAGAAAGAAGGGGAAAGAAGACAGGGAAGGCCAGTAGTAAGATTAGATTTTGGAGACTGACAGCGATTATTCCTGGTAGTCAGAAAAATCTACAAGATGATGTAGCCTGGACTAATCACAAGATAAATAATACAATATGAAGAAATACTGGTTTTGTCCTTGTTTGATGATATATCTATTCTAGATTAAATTGCACTGCAGAACAAGTATTCTTCTCATTAGGAGAAAAAGTCACCTTGAAACAATGGAAAGACAAGTCATTTTTAGTTAGTTTCCCTAGAAAGGCTTACAGCTATTCATTAAAGTACAACACAAAAGACACAAGATAGACGAGGTGTTTTTAATAGTGCTTGGGAACCCAATTTATGTCAATGTATTATCTTATAATTATCTAAAATATGGAAAGAAAATAAATCCACAAAAGAAATAAAACAAATTCTCACCTCTTTCATTATGAAATTAAAATGGTGCTCTTTATTATATTGAATAGCCAATGACAGAGTGAACTACTTTATTTAAAACACAAATCTCTGCCCCAAACCATTTCCACTGTAAATGACTGAACAGACAGAACTGTGAGAATACAAGAGGCACCTGGGAAGGAAAGGGGAGAGGTCTTAGCGTTAAAGAAGTTTTCTTGCACGAGCCTTTTATGTTTTGTGCATCACGTATTTTTGTATCCCAGTATTTAATACACAGGTTAAAAAGTATATTCTGGGTGTGAACTGGGACAGGTGGGAGACAACACCTTAACAGCAGAATATACAGCTAGCTATAAAAAGAAGTTTGTTTTGTCTGGGTGTTTTTAAAAAGAGACTGGACTTCAAATTGCTCCCATGGCTTTTGTTGGTCCCTCATGGAAAAAAAAAAACAAAACACCACAACAACAAAAAACCAACATAATATGTAAGAGGTAAAATCTTCCCTAGAAGACCAGCTGATTTTAAGAATTAGAAAATGCCTACAGAACAACCAAATCAGAGAAAAAGTTTCTTTGATACCCAGTACCATTGCCTCACAGCAGATTAAAATCTCAAATTGTTGTTGTTTAGGCTCAAAGGCATACATCTTATTTCTACTGCATATTATAAATCACTATTTTATTTGTTCCTGTCTACTTCTATAGAGTGCTAACTCTTATCATGCTTGCATGTCTACACTCTCATAAAATGCAGTATTTTAATTTGTCAACTAGATAAATCACTGTACTTCGGAATCATCATTTACCATAGTGCTTCTACTTACCTGCTAAATCAAATTCTTCTAAATAAGAAATCTCTCTGCTAATGTCTCTTGTTCAATTTCTACATGGGGATATAAGGCTCCTTCTTAAGACCACAGCTATCGGCTATGTTTAAGAAGCAAACCCTTCTCTTTTGCACAGAGATGTATCATGACAGTTGAGCAGAAACGCAGCTGGGGAATAGGTTCAAAGGTTTTGGAAAGCTTTCAGTTACAGGAAGGCTCATTAACACTCTAGTTGTATTTCTTTTAATTAGCTTATATTGTGGGAAGGCTTGATGGTTAATGAGAACGTTGTAAGAAAAGTATTTTCAAGATGTCATTTTTACATGGCTTCTTTTCAGACATGCCGAGTAGGATATTTCTTGTGGACAGAGATGTGTACAATGACATATTCCTATTTCGCTGTCAATGCAGCGAGTATTTCTCAACGACCGGAGTATCTTTGACATTTTATCAGAGACGCAAGGCACAATGTTAGAAAGATCGATAGGTGGATGTTAATCAGGACACAAAAGCAAAGTCTGTTCTCAGAAACCGTTTTCTGAACCTTGTGCTGCTTACCTCCACATTGTGTTCCACGGCAGGAGAGCACCAGGGAACACAGCTTTAGAGGTAAGACTGTAATCCTCTCAATCAAGACATAACACACCTCTAAACAGAAGGAGCCAACCTATCCTAGCCTCAATATTGTGCCTTCCCTGAAGTCAAAAGCCCCGATTCTGAGTGACCACGTGCAATCCTTTGTGCCCTCTTTTCACATGAATCAGTCTCTAGATGTCAAAATCCAAGAGATTCTGGTGAAAGCAGGCATATAGAAGTTTTAAGTTGTAGGCAGAACTTGCATTTGGAAGACTGAGGGCAAGGAGACCAAAGGCAAGGACACTGCTTGCTTAAAACAGCCGATCAATAACTAGTGTAGTGATTATTAATTTTGCTTGTCCTTGAAGAACACGTAACTATGAAAGCAAAAATTAGTATTTGCTCAATAGCAGAGAAAAGCCAGGAGGATGTGCAACAGTATGCATGCTGGCAAAAGGTAATCTAATAGTGGTAGATCAGACAAGAAAAGGACATTCTCCCATGACAGATTCAACCCCTCAGAGCAGCTCCCTGACACTCTCTTCATGTGTTCCCCCTTGCCCTCTACCTCTCAAGTCTGAGCAACCCTAACAGATTCATGGCATTCATCAGAGGCAAAGCTGCCAAGGAGACAGCTAACCAGGGGACAGCATTTATGGTTCCCAGGTGTTCCAACAGGATGTTGAAATAGAACATACGTTTATATAAATTGCAGATAACTTCAAGCTGGGAGTGGATAAAAAGAAAAGATCAGCATTCTGAAGTATCCGGACCAACTAGAGGGATGGGGTGAAATAAAGCAGCTGAAATTTACACACAGAAGTTCAAAATGCTACATTTGGACAGACGAAACCAAATGTACTTGCACAAAATAACAATAACCAGGTAAAGGTGCAGGACAAAAAGCATGAGCAGTTCACAAACTAAATACATGTTTCAACAGTGTTGCAGATCTTAAATCAGCATGTACTCACAGAAGCATCTTATGTATGATTTTGGAAATAAGTACTGCCCCGTCCTCAGTGTCAGGGAGGCTCCTACACTGCTTTTGAGTATCAGTCTACAGAAAACACACAAGACAACTGACAAAATCCAGATGTGAAATGGAAGGGTGAAAAGTGTTCTTGAAAACATGGCCTATAAAGAGAGGAGGGGTGAGCAAAACCATAATGTTTCACAGGAAATACCTGCCAGATAAAGAAGGGAAGAAAAAGCCACCTTAATTTGTGACGGCAGCAACTCATGTCAGATATTAGGAAAAAAGCTAACACTTAGGGTGAAAGAACATTGTACTAAACAAGTGTAGAACATTCCTCATGGAAGAACCAATTTTAAGAAACAATTACCTGAGATATTTGGGTAAATATCTGATTGTCAGAGCACAAGGTCGGTTTAGATGAGTCCTTGAGATCAACTCTTGGTCCTCATTTTTAGGAGTCCTAACAGCTAATTTGAATGACTGGTGAGACATTCAACACTGCCTGTCCAGCTCAAGACACTGGCTTCTGGCCCCATGTGTTTGTCCAAAGCTTTCTATCTAATGCATGATCCTGTCTCACACTCTCTTCAGTGTAGAACTCCCACCACAAATAGCCTCCAAGGCTTCTCTTCCCTAATTATCAGATGAGTGAGTGCTTTCATACTTTCTTCTTTGATCATTATTGCTGATTATACTCAATTCTTCTTCTCTGCACTACTCTCTAACCCTCATTTAACTCATTTTCACAGAACCAGAGGCCAGAGCGGACCTTTGGAGACTGTATAGTCCAAACCCTCCACCCCACTACTCCAAGTAGGGTCACCTAGAGCAGATTGCTCCAAGGGTGGAGCCTCCAGAACATACCTGCTCAACCTGTTCCAATGTTCAATTACCCTCACAGTAAAAATGCTTTATCTTTATGGTTTAAATAGAATTTCTTGTATTTCAGTTTGTGCCCATTGCCACTTGTCACTGGACATCACTGAGTAAAGTTTGGCTGCATCATCTGACTACTGATGAGATCTCCCCAAGTCATCTCTTCTCTAGGCTAAACAGTCTCAGCTCCCTCGGTAGCTACTCCTATGAGAGATGCTCCAGTCCCTTAATCATTTTCGTGGCCCTTTGCTGGACTCTCTCCAGTAGTTATGTATCTCTTCTGTACTGGGGAGCAGAACTGAACACAGTACTTCAGGTGTGGCCTTACCAAGATCACCTCCCTTGACCTGCTGGCAAAGCTCTTCCTAATGGGGGCCAGGATGCCGCCGGTCTCTCTGCTGTAAAGGTACACTGCTCACCAATGGTCAGCTTGGCGTCCACCAGGACCCCCAGGTCCCTTTCTGCAAAGCTGCTTTCCAGCCAGTCAGCCTGTAGTGGTTCTTGGGGTTGATCCTTCCCAGGTGCAGGACTTTGTACTTTCCTTTAACTTCATAAGGGTCCTCTCAGCCCATTTCTCCAGCCTGTTGAGATCCCTCTGGATGGCAGCATAACCCTTTGCTGTATCAGCCGCTCTCCCAGTTTTATATTATCAGCAAACTTGCTGAGGGTGCACCCTGTCCCATCATCCAGGTCACTAATGAAGACGCTAAACAGCCCCTGGGGTGTATCACCAGTAACTGGACTTGCTGCTGTGGATCACAGCCCTTTTGAATCCAGCA
>KL278395.1:378-37795 GCA_000699545.1 Podiceps cristatus
CCTGGAAGATATATAGTGGTGATAATTATTAAGCAAAACTCTGATTAGATTCTGAGTTTTAACCATTTGACCTGCTTCTTTGGCCTCTAATCAAGATGCATTTTTCTTTCCAACCAAGACTGTGTTTGTAGCATCTTTACAAAACATCCTGGAAAAGGATGGTAGTGGGAAGAGGACCTCAAAACAGAGCAATCTTAAAAGAGGGTTATAACAAATGTTTAGGCTAAAATTTTATTTGATCTTCAAGGCTTTTAAAATGACACAGTTACATCAAGTTTACAGCATTCTAATCCTTTGCACTGTTGTTACAATATTCAGTTTTATAGTAAGAGTGAATGATTTACTTGCATTTTAATCTAATTCATCTGTTCTTAGTTATGATTTTCTTGCTTCTGTGTTTACACATGACCTAGTTTTCTTTACACTTGCCTCTACTGCAAGCATTTAGAACAAAATCAGTTGAACACAAAACAGATATAAAATACTTAAAGTTTCCCATGCTATTCTTCTGCCCCATTCCACTGGTAAAAATGGCCAAAGAATACTCTAAATAATCAGTGAATCTGTTTTATTTGATGATTGATAGTTCACTTGGTGAGTGCTGGTACAATCAGATATATGTGCAGTGTTGTAAATCTAACAGCTTTTATATAAATGACTTGAAAAGCAGATCTTAAAATATTGAAGGTACTTCATAAATAGAGATTAAGTAGACATTATACAACTCTTTTAAAGAAAACTCTATTTTTAAATTTTTCTAGCCATTCTTGCTCTTGCAGCAGTTCACCTAAGGCTACAGGTTCATATAGTGTCTTAATCGTTATTCTCCTCAGTTAGGTGATTGTTAGACTATGTTCAACACTGCTCCAATTTTTCAACTGCAAAAGAGCGGATGGGTAAGTCTGGAGCAGGCAAGCTAGTGCTCTGGAGTCCAGACCACTGTGATGGCTATAGAAGACTAACAAAACTGTCTGGAATCTGAGACCAACTCCCGTAGATAGATGAAAGTGCCACCACTGGACTTCACTTTGCAGTGCTGGATCAAGGGTAAAACGAGAGGGGTACATAATGAGGGAAAATGTGCTGAAACCCTGGGAACTGCTGCAACCATTGAGGGTGGTGTCACCATAACTCCATAGTAGTAGAGTGAACAAGAGATGGCAGCAGCTTGAAAGAGATTGTGCCTGGAGGAGGAGGGAAAGAAAAGTAGGCACACTGTGGTATTTAAAAACTCTTGTGTCCTGGCTTCAGCTGGGAGAGACCTAATTTTCTTCCTAGCAGCTGGTATAATGCTGTGTTTTGGATTTAGTATGAGAATAATGTAATAATACACTGATGTTTTTAGCTGATGCTTAGGTTAAGTCAAGGACTTTTCAGCTTCCCATGTTCTGCCATCAATGAGGTGAACAAGAAGCTGGGAGAGAGCACAGCCAGGACAAGCTCCCCTAAACAGGCCAAAGGGATATTCCATACCATATGACATCATGCTCAGTGTATGAACTGAAGGGAGCTGGCCAGGGAGGTCGCTGCTTGGGGAGGGTCTGGGCATCTGTCAGCAAGTGGTGAGCAACTGCATTGTGCTTCACTTGCTTTGTACATTCTTTTATCATTATCATTATTGTTATTATTATGATTATTATCGCTTCATCTGTTATTCTATTAAACTGTTTTTATCTCAACCCATGAGCTTTTTTTCCAGTTCTCTCCCCCATCCCAGTTGGAGGGTGAGCAAGTGGCTGTATGGTTGTTGGTTGTTGACTGGGGTTAAACCACAACATGTTGCTACAATTTGAACTCTAATAGGGACTCTGTGTGGCAGGGGTTGAGGCATATTTTTGCCTCGGATTGATTTGTGAAATACAAGCAAATAAAGAGAAAGCTTCTGTAGACATCCTGATGTGAAGCAAGAAAATTATCTCAAAGCTCAAAAGTGCCAGACTGGATAGATACTTTTGGGCCAGTTCAGGTAGTCAGCCAAAGATTTCATCCTTGCCCAAGTACTGGCTATTGCAACATTGCCACATGACCAGTTTCATTCTAATGTTTTTTGCAAAATCTACTCGTATGTGCATAGATCGATGTGTGTGTGGATAGTAGTTTTGCAACTGGGTAAGCCTGGTCTTATTATAAAAGGGCAGTGAAATGCATATCATTTAACAAATGATACCATTTGGTTATGTTTTTTGATATTAATTTTTTGCAGTGTAATCTGGTATTTAATTTGTTTCTTCTGAAGTAAAACAACATATGCTCCAAGGAATTCAGGTCCTATAACTTCAATGACTGTTGTGATGAGAGACTCTTCCAACCTTCATAAAAATCTGCAGTTCAGAAAACTACCTAGTATATGATACATGTTCTATATTATATACTATATAGCACGTACTGCTTTTTTTAAGGTATTTATTGTTCTGCCTTTCTTTAATGTCACTCTTGCAAAGTAATTCTGGACACTACACAGATGTAAATAAATACCAAAAGGTACTTCACTGAATAGTCCTTATTGAATTTTTTTTTTTTTTTTTTTCTCTTAGACATGTACAAGATTTTTCAGGGAATGGTTTAATGAATTATTCTTGTGCTAATATGAACTCTGCACCATAATACTATTTTTCTTTTATTTTGTGAAATGATAATAGACAACCCTTCTGAATTAAATCTTGAAATCTCACCAAATGCTCCAGATGTTCTAGCATGAACACTACAGTTTCTCTGTGATCCATGTCAGAAATGCAGCTGTCAACACTAAAGGACACCTGCCACCAGTTTGCTGTCAGCAAACTATTTTTCAGTTTTATTAAGAAGTGAAGTAAATTGGCAGAACAAAGCTTTGGTCTCATATTGAACGTTATATTGTATTCTAAATTTACAATCAGTAAATCAACAGGCTTAAGGAAGTTTACATAGAAATAACTTTGAGTCTGAGAAATCATATACTAAAAAAGTGTTACTTCAATAATAATACTCTGGATATCTTCAGAATGTTCTTCAGTAGAATAACGCAAGCTGCTAAGAAATGCACAGGTCTTCTATGGGCTGTTGAGATGGTACATATAGACTGTGTAACTGAGAAAGGTGTATGGATCTTACCACTTTCAAATAAACAATTTTTCACTTTATCACAAGTAGTTCTGGAAGCAAGAGGTCATCCATAGGAATCCATAGGTCATTATCATTCACATTAAGATGGGTATGTACATTGGATTTGGAATCGGTCAGTAGACCAACATTCTGAAAGGAGATATATTTATGCATGCCAAAATGCATTCTACAACTACAGTGTTGATTTTTTAGATATTCCTTCATTCTCTCTCTCATATAGATGATGACTTCTGGTGCAAGGTTCTAATCCAATACCTTCTATAGAGAATTTGGTCTCTAAACTATGTAACAATTTTCTGTTACTTAAGATTCTGAGAAGGAGCTGGGGTATAGCACCTTTTATATAGGATCACAAGTTATAAGACTTGAACTGTATTCTGCCAAATGAATGATTAGACCTTTATCTGCTGTACCACCTTGCTGGAGGCTTTATGGTTTTCAACTGCATTTGTCAGTTATATAAGATTGAACAATCAACTAGCCACCTGATGCTTTTATCTCCCAAAATAAAAAACATTTTGCAGGGTGGGTTTTATTTCCCCTCTCTCCTTTGTGGAACTTCGTGTTTTAATTTTATAAAATAGTTTTTAAAACTATGCAATAAATGTGTATTTGACATCCTATTTCTAAAACATTATATTGTAGTTGAATGTTGTCATGAGAGCTCAAAAGGCCTTAGGTCTCTCCTAGGTCTCTTTTGTTTAGGTGCTTATCATTTCACCCATCTTATTCTCCCATTCCTACTTTCTACTGACTTACCACAGAGATTTGAAATTATGTGAGCGAAATTGTCGTGCTTGTGGTTGAATAGAACTATATACTAGAAAAGGACTAGCTGGCATAACTCCTGATGGAATATCTGAGCACTTGATTTGCAGAGAGCCTACAGACTTTCCCCTTGAGACACTACCTCCATGCTTAACATCTTCGTGAATATCTGAAGCTCATTCTTCAGAATTAGTGATTGTATGAGAAACTGCAAAGTACTGTGAATGAAGACAGTTTCACTTTGCTTAGTTATAACTGATTATGGAAAACTCAGTTACTAGCCAAGGCATACTATGCATTAAGCAGACTTGTGTCTTACTAAATATAGAAAAGATTCAGTTTTAAGTCATCTCTCAAATAGTCATTTAACAGTGAACAGCCGAGAGCAAAATCAGACTCCTTTTTAGGAAACTGATCCTCCAGCTGGTCATTAGGATTTTTCACAGAAATTTGCCCTTCCTGGACTAGAGAAACTATAATGGACCATGAAAACTAGGCACCCTCTGAGATACAGTTTACAACATAGATTTAAAAAAACACTATGGATGGGATATGTGGTGAGGCCACAAATGAGAGAATCTTCCACTGTGCTATCAATTCTTTATACACCTGAATAAATTCACTTTGTGTCAGAATACTCGAGGATTTTTCTTATATATTGCACAGGATTTCCTCTTCTAAGAACACACAGAATCTGGGGAATCTGATCTAATTTCAAATGTCATTTGTACATCCTCTCCTTCCCTCAACATAGGGCATTTTAAGATATTTCCTTTTGTCCCTTGTCATCCCCTATAAAATTATCACATATACATAATTGACATATATAATGTTAATCCAATGTTTTTAACATAAATTTCCTTGATTTATACTGTTATGTATGCATACATATATGTTTATACACATAAAGATAATATTTATAGTTATTAAATAGATAGTAAGCACCTTAGCTACTTCTAAGCACTGCTAAGTAAACATATTAATTTTCTAAAAACATAGAGGAATATTAAATCACAGCTTGGGAAGAAATGAAAGAAAAACACTTACTAGAATCCAGGAGCAAGAACTGTATAAAATAGTGTCTCTGAAGGTTTTAATATATGTCCTCCATTTCCTCACTGACATAATCCTAAGCAAAGACCATTATATTGCGTCATGTAGATAGGACAATAGCTAATATAAATTTCCTTCCAGAGAACAGATTAAAATTGATTTAACAAATTTGGAACAGCTTATTGTACTGAGCACAGCATTTGACACTTGCTTGATAAAAGTTGCCTGAAGACCATCGATATACATTGAAAGTATTATTCAAGAAGTGGCAGTCTGTGCTCAATTCAATATAACTTCTGTCTGAAAAGTTGGGGTAAAGTAATTAATAAATGAAACTTTGTTGTATCTTGTTGCTAAGGCTGACGAATTTACATATTCAAACAGAATTTTAAGGAAAGCAAAGTATAATATTTGGATTAGCATAGAATATTAGAAAGCGTTCTAAATAATTCATGAATTACTAACTGCATAAATTTTACTTCTGCATTTTGAAATTAGATGTGAGTAAGACTGTTTTCAGAGGAAAAACTACACAGTGTATTGAACATACTTTTTGCATTAGGTTAGCTATTAAACACAAACATACATCTTTAGTTTCTTTTTATTTTACTTTAGTTTGTAAACATTGTAGGAATTGCTTTGTTCAGTAGACAATATTGATGCAATATAACAATGCATAACTATAAACTTCAAAATTAAAAATATTTTTATCTTCATTACCATTACCTAAGTAAAAAAACAAAACAAAACAAACCAAAACACACACATAAAAACCAAAACCAACATACAAACTAACAAACACAACCAAACCAATCTTCTGGTCCTAGCCACTCTTAATTCAAAGTTTGTATTTATCTATATAGTTTTATTGGGATATAGGCCATATGTTTCATTTTTCATAGGTCCAAGTCTTGATCAATCAAGTAATGGCAGGCTGACTCATGCAATTACACAGAAGACAGTATTTTGATATGTAGCCAAGCCACCGAAACAGCTTTCCAAAGAAAAATGTGTTGAAGGGAACCAAGGAGAGTCGAAGCTGCTTTGAAAAAAAGAAGAAAAAAATAATCACTCTTTGTACTTAATAGTTGTCCAAGAGACAAATTGCCATAAAACTTGCTGTCTGCCCAAAGGGAAATGTTACTTCCAAAGTTTTTAACAGCTTCATGTGGATATTGCTTCAAATGTTCTTTAAAGCAGCAATACCAGCTTTTTATCCTCTGAAGCATAGTACACTCTTCTTTAGCAAATAATAGTCTAAAAAACCTAATGCTGTAGGTTAGTTCGTGGAGACATCAATGAAAGCAAAAAAAAAAATTCTTAGAAGCAGAGACTTATTACTTGCCAGTGCAGGCCTCAAAAATCTGCTGAACTGGTTGTTATTGTTGCTCAAAGCACCAAATGCACTAGGATTTGTATTAACTCTTTTCCATTCTGCTGTTAATATTTGTAGATATAAGCTTTAAATTAACAATAAGTAATGGATATTTTGCCAATATAACATGTTAATCATTGTGTATCTTACTTTAGAGAAAATTCCCATTTTGGTAGCAAATCTTCCATAAGTCTTCTACAAAACAGCTTCCAGAAGGTGAATCCTGTGCAAATTCTACCTGACAAACAAATATCTGACATTAGCAGTGTGAAAAATACTTCATTCTGTTTCTTAGACTTTCAGCTACTTCCTGACTTGACTGCTATCCAAAAAGGCAAAGGCATACACCAAATATTTTTTTCTAGCTACAAGAAAGTTTTAATTGAAAACTATTTTTTCTAGCTGCAAGAAAGTTTTAATTGAAAACAAGAGTGCCACGTTTGAACACAGCTTCAGCAGATTAGCAGTTAAATTAGAAGGGGCTTTTCGTTTAAGTTCCATTCTTGATATGTCACTGTGCCCTGTCACTTTGAGAAGCGATAGTGCTTTGTTATCAGTGCTGAGCGCAGGCAGCCTCCCCGTGTAGAGGCAGGCTAAAATAGGCTGCCAGGGTGATGAAGGCACCACGCATATGTTGCATCCTCCCACGCAGGGAGATGTGGAGGGGCGGTGCTGACACACCACTCTGCTCAAACAGGCAGATCATCTTCCAGGGCCTGGTTTCCTGACATGGAAAAAAAATGAACTGATGGCAAAAACGTTCATCCTAGTTCAGCTCAAGGAGTATAAATGGATTCAGAGACTACAGTAATATTTCTCATTAATAAATGATTCCTTGTATGTTTGCTTATCATCCCTTTTGGCAGGAAAAAGCTTTGTGGGATTAGTCATTGTTGAGAGTTCTGCATGTGCAAAAGTTACAAGATTTGAGGGATGCTCCTATCTTATATTGAGGTTTTAGATGCAAAAGGGATATGTGATGCTATTCTCAGCTTCCATGATTAAGAATTAGTATAATTCTTTTAATATTTGAAGTTCCAGCCTGTACTGCTGGAATGATAGAAAATATATTTGATTTCTTTTTTCCTTCTGTTGTTCCCTATCGTGAATGTCTTCTTGGGTCTCCCATGGCAATCTAAATATCACCCATTCAATGCTTTTTTCTGTCTAATCTTCTCAGATACCTATCTTCTTGCAACAAAAAATCTCATGTATTCTTTACTCGACATTCTAGAGGGAAGACACTTAGCCTGTTATTTTCTACCTTCCTTGTCAGCCAAAACTGAGGCATATTAGAAGGATTTTATAGCTTCACAGCAATTTTATGGCAGGCATGGGTTCTCCCTCCCGTTATTTGCTTAGCTGCCTCTTTTTGCATTAAATATATTTTTCATTGTATTCTCATGGGCTTCAAATATATGCATATTTGGAACAGAGGCGGCAGAGAGAACATGATTTTGGTTTTCATCTTTCTCTTTTGTTATTTATCGACATTTTTACAATCAAGCAAAACCATAAATTAAAATAAGATTTAAGTGATTAAAAATTTTATTTTAAACTATTCAATTTATCTTGTAAGCTTTGTTGATGCAACTTAGTGTTAATTAAAAAGACAACTAATTCAGCAAATCAGGGATAAAAGATGTGGATTATGAATGAATTTATCCTAGCCAGCCTATGTACAACTATTAATAATTGTAACAACCACAAGTCTTATACCACCAAGAAGTACTGGTATCATGTGTGTTACTTTACACGGCATTGCAGTCGAGTTCTCATTTCTTGATGAAATCTTTGCTGTTGGTTAGTCTGCCATGCAAAAACAGCAGGAGATGGGAAGTATATCCTGGTATGGACTGACTGGTTTTCAAGAAGAAAGAGATCCATGAGATACCCTGGCACTGAGAGAGCTTGCCTTGGAGTTTACATTACCATGAACTGATTGTTGGATAGAGTTGAGGTTAATAAAATCACAGGCTTATCGTGTTTTAGACTGCATGGGTTTTGCTTCTATGTGAAGCTAAACCATGCAATTTTCAACATATTATGTATTACTTTATATATATTTTCTTTTACTTTGATGATATTAGGTTATTGAAAAGCACATTCTGTTAGAAAAAGTTGATTTTCTGATTAATGAGTAAATAGCCCCGTTCTTTAAAAATATATACTTTTCTTTTTGCTTCCTGAATGGCTTTGGTTTCTTATTTCTTGGAAAACAGTTTTAAGAAAGATATCAAACAGAATAAAGTAGTTATGCTGAATCTGTGAAGGAATGACAAGATTTTTTTTTTTAATATTAATTTTCAAACCCTTAATTTCCATAGATTGCTCATATATAAGAATAATTTTCAACTACAATTTCTTCAAGGTAAAACGTGAGATGAAAAATTATGATTACAGTTAGTTGAATACATAAGGAATATTTGTAGTTTCATTTTTATTTCTGGCCGTAACAGTAGTTAAGGGAAAGCGCATCACATCTGGAATAACAGGCTTTAAATTTTCTCAGATTTTTTTTAATAGCTTAACCTAGTTAAAACTGAGAGATTGAGTGTCATTGTATGGATGTGATTTAATTTAGGGTCTTCACTAAATGGACTGATTTCAGTATTTTTTCAGAGACAGAAACTATAGAAGATACACGCACACATTTTCTTTCTCCTTTTCCAACTTTCTGCTAAATATATTTCATTCATCCCACCTGGACTCTCTGAAAGCAGATCCACAAAGCATACAACGGCTCATATTGTCAATGAATGCACTAAGACAGATAATGTCATTAACACTGCAAAGGATTTGCAAACCTATATTAACAAAATGAAAATGAGTTGGGCATGACAAATTACATTGAATTAAATCTTGTTTAAAAAAGAATATTTTTTCTATCTGAAGGTCATTGCACACACTGCCAGTCACTCAGAACACTCAAAATAGCTATTAGATCAAAGGGGAGGAGGTAATACTGCAATTCTGCAATACACTGAAAAACAGAATAGAGCACTGTGGGAAGAGTAGTAGGAAATGTACATCTGCAGCCGAACAGAAACAATTTGAATCCTTGTTTGTTTGCATTCTTACTAATTGAAAAGGAGACTATAAAAGAATCTGGAGGCTATAATTGAAATATATTTGCTTGCTTGGAGCTGGTGGACGATGGAACATACAAGAAAGAACAATAACTTGTTTTCATTGGTGGTAGAAGCTTGGGGTTTTTTTTCTTTAAATTTTAAATGTCTTTTCTTTATGCTTAACATTTCTATACAATCAATTTTGCAACATTTTAAAAGTAAAATTATAATTGATGTACTTTCCAGCTGTCACCTGAACGATATGTAAAATATTAAAATGTCTGTCTTGCAGAATTTCTGAGTTACCCATCTACCTCTAGTAAATATAATGCGTAGTTCAGGGTATATTTATTTATTTTTCTTCAGTTTTCTAGGCATGTATGGTCATTATACATTTTAGTAATTAGGAATTAAATGAGTGTCAGGCAGGAAGGCCGCAGATTTGTCTTGTTCCAGTTATTTATTCTGGGGTTTATGGAGACATCTAGAAGAACTACAAAGTGTCTGAGCCTGTCTGGCACCTCTGGAAATCATCTAGTCCAACCTTCTGCTCATGTGGGGTCAGCTACAACGGGTTGCTCAGGACTGTGTCCAGGCAGGTATTTCCAAGGATGGAGACTCCACAACTTCTCTTAGTAACCTGTGCTGGTGCTTGGTCTCCCTTACTGTAAAAAAGTATTTTGTGATATTCAGAGGCATATGACATTCAGAGGCATGTGATATTCCAGAGAATGACCTTACCATCACAGTAAAAATGTTTTCTCATATTTAATTGAAATTCTTCTCTTTCTGTTTGGGCCTGTTGCCTCTTATTCTGCCATTGGACACCAATAAAAGTATTTAGGTACATCTTCTTGACTCTCCCCATCAGGTTCTTATACACATGGATAAGTTGCCCCATGAGACCTCTTTTCTCTAGGCTCATGTCCCAGTTCCATCGGGATAGGGTGAATTGTCACCATGAGCTGTCCAAGCTCCAAGCTATACTATCTGACTGCCATGCTCCCTATAGAGAGGGGGAAGGTGCAGAGCAGGGAATCACTGCTAGGAAGCAGCCGGGCCGGGTGTCAGGCTGCAGCGACCGCACAGTGACACCGCGTTAAGTGTCTGCTGTTACTGGTGGTCACCAGTCCCTGCTTCCTTTGGTATGTTGCATTTTCTAGTCTGAGTTTTCTTAGGAGTTCGATGTGTATCTATGGAAGATTGTGCCTTTCATGAGTGATGCATATTTTGTGGGAAGGAGAGAAGAAAGGTTGTGGAAAATAGCATAGGGCATGCAAAATGTGTTAAGACTCAGTAAAAGGGTAATTCATAACAGCAACAGCAGTGTCCTCTGAGAGGAACGGTGAGTGAAGAATCATACTGTTTGGATGATGGTAAGTAGGGTTTCCTATAGACACAAAATGGATTTTCTGGTATTTATTCAGTCCAGAAAGTCACTGTAAACCAGTAAGCTGGAAAGAGAGACCAAAAGAAAAGACTCTTTCAGCAAGGACCAAATAGATAGGGCAGATTTGTTTACAAATCTTTTGTTTATTTTGCCTAATCCTGAAAAACTGAATTTAAATCTGAATTTATTTTTGAGAATTCCCTATTTGGTTTATGAATTTTCTTTCTTAATGAATGATAACTTTATAAATATCCATTTAGCAGGCTTGAGCATATGAAAATACAGATAATTCTCCTTTAAATCTCTACGCAGTTTGGAATCTGAGAACTTGCTGTAATTGTAATAGTGTTGTCACATTTTAACACTTCGTTAGGTTTACTGAGCCACAGCAGGAGGGTAAATTTTCAAAAGTGCAAATCTGTCTGTAAGTACTGTAAATTAATTAATGTATTTACTTCATAAAAAATAGCAAGTCTAGAAGGGGATCTTTCCTAATTGGCTCACTGAATACTTGTGACAAGAAGTTACCTCCTATAAACTTTAAGGATGTCCCAGGCCTGTCTGTGTTTAAGAGACATTGGGATAATGCCCTTAATAACAGGCTTTAACTTTTGGACAGCCCTGAACTGGTCAGACAGTTGGACTAGGTGGTTGTTGTAGGTCTCTTCCAACTGAAATTCTATTCTATTCTATTCTATTCTATTCTATTCTATTCTATTCTATTCTATTCTATTCTATTCTATTCTACTCCACTCCACTCCACTCCACTCTACTCTACTCTACTTCTATTCTATTCTATTCTATTCTATTCTATTCTATTCTATTCTATTCTATTCTATTCTATTCTATTCTATTCTAAACAAAAGATACATCAACTTCACCTGAAGAAATCAGCTTCTCAAAAATCTTTTCTCCTCCCAAAAATTAATGGCATCAAAGCCCATCTATAGAGTCATTATTTTCTCCAAATGTGCTGTGTATAACAACTCTTACCACACTAGCTCTACAAATTTTGGCGTATCGTTCAAACTTTGCACAAGATGGCAAATAGAGAAAGACTTATTAACTTCTGTGCTACCATTTAGATGCCATATTGCTGATTTCAAGACCCAAGTTAATATTTCTTAGTGGTACTGGAAAACATAAAATAGATGTCAACAGTTGTTTGCTGACTTGAGCATACAAACAGGAGGGGAATCAACTTTTTAAAAGGGTAGACAATAACAGGACAAGGGGGAATGGATTAAAGCTGAAGGAGGGAAGGTTGAAATTAGATATGAGGGGGAAGTTTTTTATGGAGAGAGTGGTGAGGTGCTGGAACAGGCTGCCCAGAGAGGTGGTGGATGCCCCATGCCTGGAGGTGTTCAAGGCCAGGTTGGATGGGGCCTGGGCCATCCTGTGTAGATCCAGGCCAGGAGGTTGGTGTCTATGATTCTATGATTCTATGATTCTATGATTCTATGATTCTATGATTCTATGATTCTATGATTCTATGATTCTATGATTCTATTCTATGATTATTCTATGATTCTATGATTCCATGATTCTATGATTCTATGACTTAGTTGCAGAAAGAACATATATCCCTATATCCATCATACAATAATGAATAAAGAAAAAAAAATATATATACCAATAGACATACTCACTTCATTGGTGTTCCAGACCAGAGAATCACCCAATCTCCTTCCTACTCTTTTTTTTCTGAAGTGTACTCTTCACAACAGATCCTCCTAGAAGCTCTGCTAAGGTACATGGAGGCCAGGGAGGTAATTCGAGACACCCAGCACGGCTTCACCAAGGGCAAGTCCTGCCTGACCAGCCTAGGGACTTTCTATGATGGTGTGACAACCACAGTGGATAAGGGAAAACCAATGGACGTCATCTGTCTCGACTTCTGCAAAGCCTTTGACACGGTCCCCCACGACATTCTTCTCTCTAAATTGGAGAGACTTGGATTTGATGGGTGGACTGCTTCGCTGGATAAGGAATTGGCTGGATGGTCGCATCCAGAGGGTAGTGGTCAAAGGCTCGATTGGGCAACTGCAGAGAAATAAACTGTTCTCTGTAAGCGTAGGTGGAAAAACCAACTTGTTAGGATCACATCTATCATTTGAATAATCATAAGAAGAAATTTACTAATGAAATTATAGAATCATAGAAAAGTCTATATTGGAAGAGACATCTGGAAACTATTTAGATTATCAAAGGCCTTGTCAAGCCACTTTGAAAATTTCCAGTAAAGGGAGATTTCACCACTTTTCTGTGTAACCTATTCCAATGCTTAATTGCTCTCTCAATCAAGACTTTTTTCTTGTGTCTGTTAACTCTTGCCACCATGTATGTATGCAAAGAAAGTACTTTCTTTTTCTCCATAACTGCCTCCTAGGTACTGGATAGCCATAGTTTTGTTGCCACCAGGGTCACCTCTTCTCCTTTTATGTATTCAGATGTCACATTCTCCAATTCCTGAAGTACCTCATGGGCTGCTGAACTCTCTTAGATTTTTCAAAGTGTCTCTCAAAAAGTAGGATCAGAAGTTTGCAAGATATTCCACTTGTATAATAAGTCATTAAGGGATGGGACCATCTATCATACGAAGAGAGACTGAGACAGTTGGGACTTTTCAGTCTGGACAAGACAAATCTCAGGGGAGATCTTGCCAATGTGTATAAATACCTGAGTGGGAGTGTGTAAATAAGATGCAGCCAGATTCTTCTCAGTGATGCCCAGTGAAAAAGACAAGAGGTAATGGGCAAAATCTGAAAGATTTGAAATTTCATCTCAACATAAAAGAACAAGCTGTGTGGTGTGGTTGACATGTTGGAGGGAAGAGATGCCAGGAAAGGAAGGGACCTTGACAGGCTTGAGAGGTGGGCCTGTGTGAACCTCATGAAGTTCAACAAGGCCAAGTGCAAGGTCCTGCATGTAGGTCAGGGCAATCCCAAGCACAGGTACAGGCTGGGTGGTGAATGGCTCAAGAGCAGCCCTGAGGAGGACTTGGGGGTAGTGGTGGATGAGAAACTTAACTTGAGCCAGCAGTGTGCACTTGTAGCCCAGAAAACCAACCATATCCTGGGCTGCATCAGAAGAAGTGTGGCCAGAAGGTTGAGGGAGGTGATTCTGCCCCTCTACTCCACTCTGGTGAGACCCCAGCTGGAGTCCTGCATCTAGCTCATACAACACAAGGACATGGATGTGTTGGAGCAGGTCCAGAGGACAGCCACAAAGATTAACAGAGGGCTGGAGCACCTCTCCTCTGACAACAGTCTGAGAGAGTTGGGGCTGTTCAGCCTGGAGAAGGCCCCGAGGTGACCTTACAGCAGCCTTCCAGTACCTGAAGGGGCCTACAGGAAGGATGGAGAGGGGCTTTTTACAAGGGTGTGTAGTGAAGAGACGAGGGGGAATGGTTTTAAACTAAAGGAGGGCAGATTTAGATTAGATACTAAGAAGGAATTCTTCACCATAAAGGTGGTGAGGCACTGGAACAGGTCGCCCAGAGAAGCTGTGGATGCCCCATCCCTGGAAGTGTTCAAGGCCAGGCTGGATGGGGCTCTGAGCAACCTGGTCTAGGGAAAGATGTCCCTGCCTATCCATGGCAGGAGGTTGGCACTAGATGATCTTTGAGGTCTCTTCCAACCCAAACCATTCTATGATTCTATGATGCTATGATCTAGGAATAAGTTTCTGGGGGTTTACCTTCCCTGTTCATAACGCTACTAACCAAGTAAATAATTGAAGTAGCAAGGAATGTGTCAAAACATTTTCCCTAGTGACTTAATGTTCCCACCCTGCCCCAGTTATGTTAACATTCTGGAATTCCAAAGAGCTATATATATTTAAATGTAATTATCAGATATGCCTATAGTAAAATTAGTATCATGGATATCTTTCATTAAAAATTTTGGGGCCCAACCATGTTTGGTAGGCTTTAAAAGTTGGATTATTTGTCTCAGAACTTAACTCCATTTAAAAGAATGTTCATAACTTAAATAGGTTCTAGAATATCATTCTCATTTTATAGATATATACCCAATATTATTTGCTACAGGATCCTAAGGCATAATGATTTACAATTTACATTATCACAGACTGAATAAGCATCTGAGTAAAATCTGTCAAATTATACTGTTGTATTTAATATGAATGCACATCCAACCCTCTCTGCAAGAAATGAATTGTAATTTCATGCTGTAAGATTTCACAATACAAAGAACTGATCATTAGATTTTCATTTTTAAAAGAAGCAATATAATGAGAACATAATCAGATATATAGTAATTTATCATTTCATATGCCCTAGACTATGTCAAAAACCTTAAAAAAATCCCCATTTCTAATCACAACATAGCAAAATACTTAGTAGAAATACTATAAAAAAAAAAGTATAGCACTGCTAAAGTGATAACCTTGTATTTGAAGAAACATACGTACATCATTATATTGTTCTATGTATTTTTCAAAACTCCAGTTTTTGTTCTAAAATTCACTATGCTTATAAACGTATTGTCCTCAGAATCCACTCATTTTAATTATTAAACATGTAGACCTAAAATTTGCACTTGATTCTCCTCAATGAGCATTTAATGCAATTAAAGTAGTGCCTTGAACACTTACATTCCCAGAGTAATACTATTATGCATTGATCATTTTTATAATTAGCAAAATAATTGTCTAGAGAAGTAATTATAAAGATTTTCCTTTTACTGTAAGTTGGGTATAGGGTAGGCACCAATTCATTATTCTTTATTTATTTTGATTTCTGCTTTACTGTGACTGGATTTTTTGCTTATTTCCTCTAATTAATTTACATTAGAAAAAATACATTGCTTTAAATTTCACTTCAAATTTCCCATTACATTTCCCATGTATTTCTACATTGGCATGCAACAAAGAATTCTATTTTGGTTTAATGATTAGGATCATTAGGGAAGAAAAACAACCGGTAAGACCTGTCTTTTTCATGGTGAAAACACAGCATAAGACTATCTATGCAAATGTATTAGAAACTGTATCTAGTACAGTAAACCTGTAACACTCGTGTGTGTAAGCAGTTTTTGTTAGAGGATTAAAATATTCATGTCATTAAATAGTTTAATGTTACTGTTAGTATGTTATTAAAAATGAAGCACAAATAAAGGATAAATCAGTGTTATTTACTTCTTGGTTTTCTTTTTTTTATGTTTTTGTTTTGCAATGTAGATTTCATTAGTAAACAGTACTTTGGTCTATAGAGTTTTTTAAATTTGTGGGGTTTTATGTAAATACATCTTCCCGTTCCCTAAGTAGAAAGCCCCTAACTAGTTAAGGGCTTAATCATTCATTGTAATTACACAGGGTGTTCATACTCATTTCACCTACAGGATGGTCAAAACTCCAAGTAAGTAAAATAGCTATGTATATAGTAATATTAAAATAATGATTATTTTTTATTAAAAAAAAAAATCCAAAACAAACAAAACATAAGATGTAAGGAAAAAATTCTTTACAATGAGGGTGGTGAAGCACTGGAACGGGTTGCCCAGAGAGGTGGTGGATGCCCCATCCCTGGAAACATTCAAGACCAGGTTGGACGGGGCTCTGAGCAACCTGGTCTAGGGAGTGGTGTACCTGCTCACTGCAGGGGGGTTGGACTAGATGACCGCTAGCGGTCCCTTCCAACCCAAAACATTCTATGATTCTATGATTCTATGATAAAAACACGTCTGTTGTGTTCTTAATTGTTCTGCAAGTTTTCCAAAAATAACCCAACACCCCCAAACCTAAAGCTATCTTCTTTACACAAGACCCCAATCAACCTTGTATTTTGGAAGTTGTCTAGCAATAAAGATTTCAAAAGGGGCTACAGCAAAATGAAATACCAAAATTATTGCAAATGTCTCTCTGGTTGATAGTTTTCACTAAGTTAATCTTACCGCGCTGCCAAGTGTTGAACAGTTAGTCTTATCCATTCACAGGTTTCCTGAATAAAGTATTCATATTGTCCCTAATCAGATATCCATTTGTGTAACAATGAAATATTTTAAAAACTTTTCTTAAAGAATCAAGCATGTTTGCATTCTCTTCTTTCTCTAGCAAGTGAAATTGAAAGTGAGATTTATACAGATTGCTTCTCACCCAGTACAATCTATAACTTACATGAAAATATTCTGAAGTTCATCAGGTACCCAGGGATCCTGAAGATATAAAGGCCATTATATAAATCAATAAATTGCATTAATTACTTTGAAAATCCAAACACTTTTGTGCCATATTGGTGCTGCCTATTTCAGTGATTTTATAAAAATAAATATATAATATTTGACATTCAGAGTTGGTCTGTTGGAGATAGAAATGGACATGTCTCAAGATTTTTAACTAGTGATGAAGACTCATTTTCAGTTAACCTTTTGTTTTGCTGATTCTCCTGTAAAGCAACACTGAATCCATGGATTCAGTTTTCTTCAATATACTTTTCTCCTCTGGATGTGCTATTGTTTGATCAGAAGATTCAGAGTTTGGTAGCCACTGGCCAGAAACTTAGTAAGCAGTATTTTTAATAGCACTTACACATATTGAACTTTGTTCTTTCCCTTCTTTTTGAGTAAATATTTGGGGTTTGGTCTTTTTTATTATTATTATTGCTATTGTTCTACAGGTTTTTTTTGATGTTTCTGGCTTAGTTTTATTTGTTAATTTTATTCCATACCCATAGCAGATGTTTTCTATTAATTTTTATTTTTCCGTGTTTTGTTTTGATTTGTTTTGGGGTTTTTTGTTTGCTTTTTTCTTGCTAAAACTCTTCGGTATTTTTCAATGCAGCATTTCATGACTTAAGCAAAAGTGGTCACTTTAGAAATGCTCCAGCATCATACCCTTCAACATACATATGTATATTTAAAGGTGTGTGATCTGGGAGTGTGGAAGTAAGAGACAATTCCCCTTTGGATCAAAAAGCAAGTTATGTATAGAAGTTCTTCAATAACTGTTCTTCAGTAGGTAATGGTTTAATCATTACAGTTTGAATTACATGCTTTTATCTAATAAAGGACTTTTTTTTTTTTTTTTTTTTTTTTTGTTTTGTACCGATATGGTCTGATTGGAAACTACAACCTGGTGTCATCTTTTTTTCACTTTCTGACAGAGACATTTTAAGAATGAAATGTGATTTTTTAGGAGATTTTGCCAAAAAATGGTTACGATTTGGTGGACAGCTCACAATTACAAGCTCTCCTAGTACAGAGATATGTTGTTTCTTATGGGAGATGTATTGAAGAAATCAACATAATGCACCCACATGCATTGAACAGGTATGTGGGTGGGTTGACCTTCCCCAGCTGCCAGACTCCCTCCCAGCTGCTCTCTCTCTCCCCCTTTTAAACAAGTCAGGGGGAGAAATTAAGATTAAAAATCTTGTGAGTCAGGACAAGAACAGGAAGGTCACTTATCAGTTACCCTGAAGGGCAGCACGACTAAACCGGGGAAAATTAACTTATAGTCAATTTAAAAAAGAGTGGGATGGTAAGAACTAAGGACAATGCTAAAACTACCTTCCCCCTCACTTCCTCCTTCTTCCCAGGATCAGCTTAATCTGACTGCTCTACCTATTCCATCCTGAGTGGTGCAGGGGGATGGGGAATTGATGTTGCAGTCAGTTCATAATGGGTCCTCCTTATAATACCACTGAAGTGCCAAAACAGAAGGGCATACACTGTGCACAGTAGCCTGGCAGAGCAGGGTTACACTGACCCACTTCTCTGAAAAAAGTCTCCTTCTCACACTAATAATGGCCCATACATATTCTAAGAACTGTTATTTAGGATATGTGTATGGCAATAAATAACAGTAGCATAAGGAGATTATGTAGGGTTCCTAAAGAGAGTTCCTTTGGTAGGCCAGATTTTCCCGATTAAAGAAAAGAATCATAAGTGTAGTATCTCATATTTATCTCATAATTATATATTACCTTATGACAATTTAAAATCCTCATGGTTACTGATTATGTATTTACTACTTACTCTGCTTCCTTAATATGTGATCTCTCAATTCCACCCAGCGGAATCTCTCTTCTGATGTTATTCCTAGTCTGCATCTGTCCAGAATATAATTTAGAATGCTAGAGAAAAAGTCTCTTTCATTCTAAACCATTGGAAATTCTTACTTTTTGACTGACAGATTAGAAATAATTTCTTTAAAAATTTATTTCAGGGATGATGCTTGACAGAGGTCAGAATCAAAATTCTGGGCCAAGTGTGCAAATGTTGTGATTTATTATAATTTCCCACTCATTGAAGTTTAACTATGATTAAACAAAGCTGAAAGAAAGCTAAAAAACCCTACGAGGTTGTGTTACATACTTGTGCATATTATGTATATATAATATATGTTTGATGTGTATTATATATCTTTGTGCAATATATTTATGCATACTACCATGCATCATTATTTAAGAAACAGAAGTAAAAATTGCAGTTTTTCAAATCAAGGTATTTTAAGCTAACCAGCAAAGTCTGAAAACAGAATTTGTGGAAAAATTTTAAATTTTGACCTGTAGAAATGATAATTTACCAGTACATGTCTTGACTTTTTAAGTTAATACAAAATTTCAAGGAAATCACATCTACTTTCTTAAAGTATACCTAATAAGAATCTCTATTTGTCTCAGATGATGTAATGATGTAAATAATTGTGTCATTCACAGTTTACATTTTCTTCCATTTCTGTCTCCTTCTCTCTTCTCTTGTTCTTTTTGATAGTGAGGCCATCTGTAGGTTTGTTTATATATACATAAGTGTGGTGAGTTCAGAGAGGTTAGGAGCTTTCAAATACACTTGCTCCTCATTGGGCTGAGAAACCTCATTACACTTTGTGGGTTTTTTGTTGTTGTTGTTTGGGGAGTGGGGTGCATTGGGGGGATGGTTTCATTTTAGGTTTTTGCTTTTTTTTTTTTTTTTTTTTTTTTTTTTTTTAAAAGAGGAAACTCCCCAAGCTTTTTTTTTTTCAAATGAGGAACTGCCCAATGCATTTGCGTTTCCCTATTATGAAATGGTTTAGTTGGCAGAGAATCCATCTATAGCTATTAAATGTGCATAATAGATTTTTCAGTTATGCATATGCTTAAAGAAGTTATATGGATGAAATTTACAAATACTTATATTTCATCTTGACAGAAGGCAGTGAGGGCATTTACTTCATTCAGAAATGAAGAATTATTTACTAATTTACAATATGAATTTCCTGTGAGGAAAAAGAAAATCAAAATACGTTGGTAATTTTTATGCCCATGATGTGTAGAGAAAGTTGTTTGTTTGCATTAAGTTATATTTAGGGGTCATAGCCTCACATCAAGACTGTGGTGATGTATTCAGTCTGCTAAAAGTATTTTCTTCTCTTCATTACCTCTATCTTACACTTCTTGACTCACTGTCAGAGCTTATCTCTTTCCTAAATCTGAGATTTGGTGTTCAGGAACTACAAACATGCTGCAAGCTGCTGAGAGCATTAAAGTTTCTAGCAGATGCTATGTTAGTGATGATAGCATATGGGTTGATTCTAGCATATATGCTACAGTTTTTACACTCTTGAGCTATGCATGTATACATTTACATTAGCTTAAGCTCTTTACTTGAATGTGCGTGCAATTCTTTGCTTACTTATTCTTGATCCATCATCTTTTTCAGACATAATTCGTTTCTCTGCTGCACATACAGTATGATCCCTAGAGTAATCTTAAGTCTCAGTGAACACAAAAACAGTAGGAGGTAAATTGTACTGTAGGATGCTCAGCCATATTTTCTACTGAAGTTGTTAGTGTCCCTAGTGTCCCTAGTCATCAAGGGAAGAATGTCACCCCATTGTTTACGTCAGAAGTCATTATATTTTCAAGCAGAAATCACTAGAGGAACCTATCCAGTTTTCTTTCGGAACCAGAATTCCCTGAGATGCTTTAAGAATTTAGAGTGCATAAGGAACATACCATTGACATTTGAGGTAACTTCTGGACAGCTGAACTACTTTGTTGAAAGGAAAGTTTATTATTTCCATGAGCCCTATAATTTTGGGAAAGGCACTCAACAGATCAAAGAACTATCTGTGTGTAACATCATCTTGGTATTGAGATATATGCAATTCCAAATAAGCTATATGCTTAAAATATCTTTCCTATACAAGAAGAGGAAACTAAGGAAACCTGAATTCGGGATGGATTGTGGACAAAGTGGAGGCTACTCAATTTTGCTGTTGTTAATAAAGGATGACTACTGGCAAAGGTTCATTCCCATGTTTGCCTTTCCTCTGTTACTCTCAACTGCTATCCTAGTGAAGGACAGAGTAGAGAAGGAGTTCAAGAAAAGACAGTCATGACCATTGTGAAAAACAGTGAATGTGTTAACACCAGTGACAACCTTTTAATTTCTGAAATACAGGAAACTAAAGATGGAGTTTATAATTTGGCAGAACAGAGAAAAATGAGGACCAATACACAAAAAAACATAGCATTGCCTAGAGCAGGAAGGAGATAGAGGCCATAGAGAGAAGGGAATCAGCAGTGAAATGAGAGACAGACAGGAGGAAAATAAAAATATTAATTGATTTAGTCACCAAAGATGAAATCAGAATAGAAAACAGGAGGAAGACAAGCAAAAACAGGCAATCAGTTAGGAATAGTATTGCATCTCCTGAAATTTGAGGATCTTGCCCATTTTCACATATAATGGATTTCTGCTGCAGAATACCCTTTAAGAATACCACAAGTCCACACTCTATCACAGAAGTGAAAGGAAAATACCAGAAGAGGAAAGGAAGGGAGATGTGACTTTGGGGAAGGGTAGGAGAATGTGTTAACCTTTTCAGCTAGAAGCTAGAAGCATAAATCTGAGAGGAGTAGGGGGAGGAGAAAGAGAAAGTATAAAAATCTAAAGGGAATTGGTACTGGAGATTTTGAGTGGAAAGAAGACAAAAAGAAACAAGCAACAGGGATGTTCTTATGGAGTTCAGAAAGCTTTTTCAGAAGGAAAAACAGAGCAAAAGAGTGAATAGTGAAGTTCTGTACAAGAAAAAGAAGTTTGAAAGGTGCAAGAAAACACATACTGCAGAACAAAACTACAAGTGATGATAACGGTAGCATGGAGTAAAAAAAGACTTATCAGTCTGTAGAATTTGTTTTTTGCTTTCAGGCACTCTGAAGTTCATGGTAGATTTAGGCCTACCTTTGTTTCAAGCTCTAAACAGACAGCGAGGGAAAAGGAACTGAGATTCATACTTTAGAAAAACAGTGATGAGTGATAGGGAGAGGAAGATCTAGTTTTGCCTCATGATTTGGGGGCTTTTCATATGCTACTGTAAGCTTCCGTTGAACATTTCATTTCTTTAACACTGTTTAAAATCTGCTGTAATTTATTTCTACTCAGCATGTTTTCTGATTGCAATTATCTCTTTATTCTTATCTTTCACTACAAATCTTAATGGCAGTTGTGATTAGGAGTCTGTTGCTTATTGATTACGTTGATATGTGCATAGCAAGTTATTTATGTACTTAATTTAAATTAATTTTATTTGTAGAGTTGAAGCAGATGTTGTGGAGATGTGATTTCCCACTGACTGTTCAATGAAGTGTCACTTACATGAGGTTTTTTCATTACAGAAGCTTTCATTTTCTTTGCTTGTATGTTTCTGATCAGGACAGCGAGAGAAAATTACTTTCATAACTTACACAAGTACACATTATGAGATTTACGGTTCATCCTCTCCCCATTGGATATGTACTGTACTGTGTTACTAAGCTCATTGAAAATCTTTCTGGCTGTGTCTGTATGTGTACATTTTACATGCATTCAGATACTGACTCTGATCAGTATATCACGGTTTCCTTGGATGCTGCGTGTTGGGTATGTGTGTGCACATGAAAATAATGGGTATCGGCTAATAATTTATAGACTGTTATACGAGTATTTCTAAAATCATGCTATAAGTCAACTCAGGAGAAGCATACTCTATGTAGACCTTTAAAGGTCATCCATATGGAATTCTTCCTTTCTTATTGTATAGTCAACACTTTGTTTTCTGTCCTGATCTCTAAAATGAAATAATTCTGTAACTGAGAGTCAAAACAACTGAACGCAATCCATGGAGAAAGGGCTTTCAAGGACTATAGATGTTTGCACTTTGTTTCTGTATTGCTGGTAGTTTTGACCTATGTCATATTCCATGTGTCTTTTTATTGCCTAGGTGAAGAATCAGAGGTTTAAATAACACAATGAACATAGTCATAATTAGCTCTGCAAACCCTGTTTTTATCGAGAATCCTGGCACTGTGAAACTATTAAGGTCCTTACATTCTCTCTTTGCTCTTTGGTCTTCATGCTTAAAATTGGCAAATGTAATAAAGATGTTAACAATACTGTTAAATTAAAATTGCCTGGAAATGGCACAATGCATAGATACCCCCACACAGCCCCTCCCTAATGTTATTTACTAAGTATTAAAAATTTTGGATTTATTACTCTGTATTTTGCAGTGAACTTTCTAGACAATAATTCTCTTTTCCATGGCCTAACTTATGGATGTACTTTTTTCTTTTTTTTTTTTTTTTTTTTTTTTTTGGGGGGAGGGAGTATGTGTGTAATCTGTTGCATATTCTGCAAACAACAAAATATTTTAGGAGACATTTCCCTTGATCTTGCACAGGGAGATGGAAGTACAAATATTGGATCACATAGGTTGAATTTACTGTATTAAGAGAGACCCTGGTATTTACATTTTTTATCAGTAGATGGCATATACTTTGTTTTATAGTAGCTTTGGTTCCTTACTGAATTTCCTTACTGAATTTTATATTTCACTGCATACCTTGAAAAGCCTTTAACCATTCTCTGTATTGCTATGTAATGGGAAATAAATCAGGGACTGAGTGTCTTCTTGTTTTAGATTATGATAATCAGTCTCCTCTGTAGGAAATATGTGATCACTAATTTGAGGTCATAATGAGTCTTCTTGTGGGCAACTCAATTTCCATCAGTAAAGAGAAGCTTTGGCTTTTATTGGCTTTTTTAATACAAATGTTGTCATTGTTAAAATTAGAAAGTGAAAATTAAATACTGTAGACATCTTAAAGGCAGCAATATGAATATATATTTTTGAATATTACATTTAGAATTCTTATGATCATCATATTTGCTAGAAATTTGAAAACTGATTTCTTACACATGGATTGAACTCACACATGATTTGATCTGAAAAAAAATCAAGAAACATTAAAATAAGCAGACTTTATGTAGGCTTTCCTTGTTTTTTAAGAACTTCACCTATTTTTTCTTTCCATACTCCCCCAGGATCCAGTACAAAGTAGTGTTAATCTGTGATTAGGACTTTTTTAGACCAGGAAAAAATATAAGTTCATTAACATGATGCCTTGGTTTTACCCCTTTTAGAGGGGGGAGGGCATTTTTTTTTTCTTTTTTTCAAGATGGAGGTAATGCAAAACACTTACGTTATGCGGTAATATTTTCAAGGATATTACAAAATGAAAACCAAAGCAGTTTTGTTTTTCAGGACATGAAGAGGGAAATGCATAACTGCTCAGTTGTGTTAAAACAATGTTCACAGTATTACAAAGCACGCATACTAGTTCTAAAAGAATATTCTGTTTGTATATGTGTGTGTGTGTATATATAGTATATATCTGTGTATTCAATGACTAATTGTGCAGACTTTTTTTTTTTTTCTTACATTGCAGGTTCTGTTGGTCTGCAAGTAAGCTGGGGAATACAAGGTATTTTTTTGCTGACAGTTGCATTGGCTATAAATGTTAAATGAACCTCCATTCCTTTGGGGAGCTCTTGGTGATGGGTGAATGGGGAGTTGTTTGTTTTATTGCAGTGTAACGTTCAAGGTTTTGGAAAAACATATGGTACTAATAGGCTTGATTGTGACAGGTCATATTAATTTTTTAGGCTAATCTACACAAATGGAAAATTACTAGCATTTAAGCTGAATCATGTGTATTCTTGGTAGCCTGTGATTTAACCTTATTCATCCTGGCCATCCTACAAGACTCCAGAGAACAGAGAAAATATAAGGGGAAGAGAACATGTGTCTCTGGGGTTTTTGGTCACCCATTGTAAACTGCACAGGACTAGTAGGTCCTGGAAAAGAAGAAATGTTGAAGTTAAGAGAAGGAAGGTAATCAGGGATTTTTAATCTTTTAAAAAATGTAATAGAAATTTTGAATGTAATAGAAATTCTAGCTTTGAATTTCATCAGCTGGATCTCTTCTTTTCAAGTACGGAAGAGGAAAATATTTGCATGTGTGTTATGTCTTATCTCCTAACCTCTGTCTATGCCTCAGACATTGGCAAACACAAATAACTCCAGTCAGCCATGAAATGTGCTACTATTGTGTCAGGAATTAAAAAATTAGTCTGAAAACTGATCATTTGCTACTTATGTAATGGAATCTTGGAGACTGACTTAAACAAACCTGTGCACAGCAATTGTACCTATCTTTGTACTACCAGAGGATTCTGAGGTGATGTGCTGCCATGTTCCCACTTATTCTAGTACCATAATTACTGAAGAATTTGGAATGGCTGTTGTAATTATGTGTGTGCAAAGAAGTTTCAACAGCTTTGACATTGGGATTCACTACGGAAGGTCCTACCCTTCACAGCTGCCAGAAACTACACCATTTTATGGAATTTCTAATACCAGTATCACTAGAATTAGCTTGTTAAAATGGAGAAATAACTTTCTGAAAACAATGAATATGAAAGAAAAAAGCCGACTTTCTCAGTGTTGATACAATACCTATTTTAAATGGATAACATGATATGCTTTTACATTTTTAGAACTATATATTTAGTTTTAACTTTTATTCTTCTGTGATTGTCAAGCAGGGTGATTTATTGTGGCAAAGTAGAAATATTTTGAACTTAAAATATGGCAGAAAAGTGAGTTGTTGACAGGCTGATTTGTTTCAACCTGTTGAAGAAATATTTTCTCATTGGTTTCTAGCCAACAGCTATACAAACAGAAATTAATATTCAAAGAACCAGCATAACAACTGTTATTAACATACAGTGCCCTCCTAGATATTTATTGCTGGAGTACAACTTCTGGTTTATATGAATCAGTTTTCATTACAGTTTATTAGCAATCAACGATGATTATTTGGCTGTAGTGTTTACAAACTATAATTCATCATCCTCTTATCTTTTATTTATGAGACAATGTCAAATGAAAGAAGCAAATTATGCATTGTTTTTGGTTGGAAGAGCTCTGCACTCTAGAGCATATTAACTTTGCCATGAAGTGACAGTGTTCAATGTTCTGCTCTGACTACCATGTACATCCAATCTGCCTTCATCTCACACCAGAGGAGAGACTCTTCAGTGGTGTCTCACACTCTGGTAACTGTGATTTTAAAAGCAGTTTTAGAAAAACCCTGACCCGTTAAAGTCAATGGGAGATTTGCCATTTACTTCAGTGAAGCCAAGATTTTATCCCTTCTGTTCGTTGTGTTGTTACTTTGGTTGACACCTGTGCTAAGCAAATAGGAAGCAGAAGAGAATAGATTCCTTCTGTTCATCCTTTCCTCATGGGAAATAATGTTCAGCACATCAAAAATATTTGAATATTCTGAAATGGAACTGTTTAAATCCTACGGCTCTCATTTTTATAACTGTCATCTTAAAGTAAAATATTTTAAGCAAGAAAAAATTTTACTAGCATGTCATTACATCTGTTACTAAGGAATACTTGCAACTACTAGGGAAGCTGTTCATTTTCCTTCTGGATTTCTTAAATTACTACAATGGCAGTTACATTTAATTATCAGTTTCATACTATACTGTTATGAAGGTAACATGAATTTACAACAAAAAGCAGTTGCAAAACAATAACTGTAACAAAATAATTAAGGGAATGAAGGAAAGCAGAAGTGAGCACCTATATTATTAATAACATGTCAAAGCACTATTTACCAATAGGATCTGTATTTTACTCCTGGTTATCAGTGCCTCCAGTATGGCATTACTAAAGTAAGCAGCATTATATTTATCACTGTATGATACAATATTAGCTGTTTTATTCTAACTGTCACTCACATAGAAGACCTCCATGTCATATTAGAAATTAATTGGAGGCTTCTAAGATATTTTCTTCCCATTTTTCTTGTATTTCACATGCTAAAACAGTATTATAAAGTCACCAGTAAATTTTAGTATGACAATCACTTGTCACTAAAATACATTTCTCTGTGTTAAGCGAGGTTCTTAACCTCTAAAGATTTGAAACAATGTAAGATCTGCTGAAGGGAATATAATTTTGATCATGTTATCTGTATGGTCATTTAATGAAGAATTGCTAATTAATATACACTGGAGAATTTTGGATAAATTCTCCAAATTAGTCCCTTCCCTTCCCTTCCCTTCCCTTCCCTTCCCTTCCCTTCCCTTCCCTTCCCTTCCCTTCCCTTCCCTTCCCAAATAGCTTTAAAACAATCTCCTTCCATTCTTAGCAGAAAAAAATATATTAATACAAAAAACATTTTGCAGATTAATATTGCCATGTTATTAATTATAATATTGCATATTGTATTAATTATGATATTAGTGTTTATGCAGTCTTGATTAAGTGAGTTGTGAAGAACAAAAATTTTATATAGGAAATATACCTTAAAATGAGCAACTTAACACTATATGAGGTGTGAATCATATATATGTGTTATGGTGGAATAGCTTGTTTGATAGATTTTAGCAACAGACTCAGATAAAATTTGTATGTTAACTTTGCCCATAGTATTTGTTTTCAAAAACTCCATATATATCTTAATGGTAACATGAATTTTGAAAAAAAAAAAAAAAAATATAACACTTTTTCACACTACTTATGTTTCATAGAACTCATTCTAGGACTCGTCTTAAGTATACAGAGTGATGAAGGGAGACGTGAAGATTCTGATTAAAAGAATTATACATACATATCCATGATTCATTGTCTAAATAGTATATGAAACTGAATATACATTGCTTTTGAAGCTTTAATTTTTTTTTTACTTGTGTTTTCACAATACAATATTTATTTATTATTGTGAATGTCTCTTCCTGAATCATGTATTCTTGGCACCAACTAGACCTCAGACACTGCAGTGCTGTTGGAGCTAAATTAGGACATGCAATACAACAGATTCAATAAAGATTTTCTGAAATTTAAAGCACAAGGAGTCTGGGAGCCAAGAAGCCTTACAGATTAGAACTGTCCTGGTTTCAGTTTAATGATACGTCCCTAAATGATCTGAGCTTTTTGATCCTATATCCTTCACAGTCCTTCTGAATCCCCTCCTGCCTATTTACATCTCAGCTTCACCCAGAAGGCACTGTTTCTTTTGGAGAACACTGTCAAAACCTTTGCCTATATTGATTACATCAGCCACACTTTACATAAAACACAAATGCCACAGGGCATCATGGAGAGGTTGAATGACCTCTAGTTTACTAAATAAATAGACTTTCTGGAGTTGTGTCCTGACAATAAAGACGGTGACTTGCCATTCTGCAAGCATTGTAAGTAACTCTAGGTTGCATGTGTAATGTCACAAGGGCACTGTGCTTGTCATATGAAATTATTAGTGACAGTTGATGAGAAACTTGAAGTGGTGAAATGATTAAAAGCACACCTGTGATCATATTATCAATAAAAATTAAAATGACCTGTCTCAACCGACTTTCTCTGCTGTCACGTACTGTGCACCATTTCCATGGTAATGAAGCATTTATGCCACTTATGCTAGCTTCAGATAATGTATTCCCCTCAGGTATATGATTTTTTTATTATCATCCATTTTACTGTATGAATGCTGACGTTGTAGGTGAGTGCAGATGTGCCATAATCCTTTGTTTCTGCAAATAGCCTCTCCCTTCCCCCTATTGCTACACAGGTATTTATAGCTCTGTCACAAAGCCATTGATTAAATGTTGTAGATGTCAGTATATTTAAAGTTTCTTTGAAAAGCCTTAATAGATGAATTGATACAGGAGAGGAATAATACGAAAAGTTTATCTAATAAAATACAATCATTCCTAAACCTCAATTATACATAGATAATATATTTTTAAGGACCATGCAATTCAAATGTTCTTTTTCAGAACATTTTTTCAGAAGTTAGTAAGAAGACTGAATATTTAAAATATCTAGTACTTTATGATACACTTTTTAATTTTTTTAAATGTTGATAAAATTATACTTCTTAGTTTATTCAACACTTTCTTCCTTACTTTTGAGTCTTCAAACCAGTTTAAATTTTCAGGGTCTGATTCCGAAAAGATTAGCAAATAAAAAAGTTGCCCATATGTGCAACCACACGTAATCTTGCAGTACAACAGAATAAGATCTATTTAATGGGGTTCTTATGTAATAGATCCACATATCTTTCAGGACAGTCTCTGTAGCTGTGCTATAAGGTTTGGGAAGCCTTATGAATTTTAACAGTTCACTTCTCAGCATTGTACCCATCTGCTCAACTTACAAGACTCTTTAATCTAAGGGTAATTTTTGGGCTTGTTCAGCCTGGAGCAGAGAAGGCTGTGGGGAGACCTGATTGCGGCCTGTCAGTACTTAAAGGGGGCCTATAGGAAAGAGGGGGAGAATCTTTTCAGTAGGGACAATGGTGATAGGACAAGGGGTAATGGTTTCAAGCTGAAACAGGGTAGGTTTAGATTAGATGTAAGGAAAAAATTCTTTACAATGAGGGTGGTGAAGCACTGGAACGGGTTGCCCAGAGAGGTGGTGGAGGCCCCATCCCTGGAAACATTCAAGCCCAGGTTGGACGGGGCTCTGAGCAACCTGATCTGGGTAATGGTGTCCCTGCTCACTGCAGGGGGGTTGGACTAGATGGGCTCTGGGGGTCCCTTCCAACCCAAAACATTCTGTGATTCTATGATTCTATGATTCTAGTTCAACTCTTAGAAGGCAAAATTGTTAGTTACTTTAATGTTTTGCTTGGAGATCTCTGCCCCGCCCCCCAGTAAAGACTAAGTTATAAAAGTGATACTATTTTATAATAACCAGTCCTGGCCAAAATATATTTCAGTGTTATTAGGCTTCCCTTTAAAACTTTTTTCAATTAACCTTTCTTCCTCTTTTTACAAATGTCAGGCAGCTCTATAAGAAAATGTTATAGCCTCCAAATATCACCGTTTTATAAGATTGTAAACTCCATCTTACTGTCAAAGAACCTTATTTAATTAGTAATCTTTTTCTGAGTCCAAAGTCATTTATTTGAAATTAGTATTTAATACTTAATACTGTAAAGTATAATGGTAAGTGCTACTTAACAGGACATTAACTTCTAAATGTTGAAGTCCACCTAAAAACAATGAATGATTACACAGTCACCAAAGAAAACACACTACTAATGAACAATCCTTTGTCCTTTATGGTTATAAAACTACAGACAATAAATAACACTTTATAAAACTCACACATCTCAATTACTATTATTATTTTTTTTCCAAAATGTTTAAATTATGATAGCTAAACAGAATTATACTAACTTTTAATGGGATTATTTGAGATAATGTTAAACTTTGTCTCTGATGAGAATGTGTGCATCACTCAAACTCACAACTTTTTATCACAAACATGGTGTTGAATCTCTAGGATCAAGGTTAGATAAATGCCAAAACTCACTTTTGTTTGAGAATGTTTGAGAAATTCCATGAAGGGCAAAAGCTAAGATCTAAAAAGATCATAGGAAGAATCTAAATCTGTAAGGAGAAAAATAAAATAGGATAGTGAATTATGTCTATAAAGCAAATCAGGACTTGGATTCACCTGCCTCACCAGGAAACAAGACTTCACTAAGTATACTGAAATCATGGTGCAAAGTATAGGGAGACAATGATGGGAAAGTTTTTGATGATTATTATAAATAGGTTAAAATGCCTTTCTTTATAGAAAAAAAAAAAAAAAAAAAGGCGACGACAATTTGCTTTCATCAGATTTCTGATGAATCTGGTGCATCTGGTGCTTGCAAACACAGAAGTTTGACATCTAATGTAATTTGGATTTGGGACTTTGATTTAAAGAGATCTGAGGTTTTGCTTTGTTCAGATTTTTGCCATTTCCCTAACTTCTTCAAGTGTGCTCCTTTGAAATCAAAGACTAACTACTGCCTATTTTTCATTTTTTATTTGTCTATATTTTAATAAATTTGATTGAAAAATTAGTTCCTATTTCCAGCCCTTCATTGATTTTTTTATCACTGCTTAATAAACTAAGGCTAAAATAGCTTTATGTCTACTGAAATCTCTCTCATTTTTACCCCTAACTTAGCAAAAAAATTTAAGTATATTCAAAACTTCAAACATATGAATAGTCTCCTTGACCTTAATTCTACCTAAACAGTGCCTGGTGTGTTTACTGATGCTTTCTGAATACACGTATGCTTACTGTTTTACTTAGTCTAGACTGTAATTTGGCTTAGTTTTGTATGATGGGGAAGATCAAATAAAAATCACATACTCTTATTTTAAAGCTATTTCAGAACTTCTCACAATACAAGGTTTAGTTGCTGTAGCTTCTTGTAAGTTCAGTTTAGAATAATAAGAATGTACTTTTTAGCTTTTAGATTAATGGCGGTTGAGAAAGTATCCATCTACTGTCACAATTAAAAGGCATTTTTTAAAAAAATCCTTGCTCTTATTTCTTTCACTAATTTCATTGTAGTTGCTGTCATCCAACAAGTATGAAAATCTGACCTTTTATCTGTTTGTTCTAAACTTGCTGATGAGTTTACTGATCGTATTTGCATTTGTATTAATTAAACAATAAGATGTAGTACATCCTAATGGTTTATTCTTGAAGTTTATTAATATGGCATGTTTTGAGACATCAACTAGATCACTTGACTGATTTAACATCAACAAAACAGGTAATGACCATGTCTCTAAATGGTTTCCTGCCTGTGTCCCTCTTGGCTGATTGGCTGAAGGGGTTGACTCAGGCTTTCTGTCAAAATTTCTTTGAAAAATTAAAGAAATTCTATAGGTAACTTCCTTAAAAATGTACTCACATAGAAGAATTCAGCAGAAATATTTTTTTAAGTGTAGGTCCTGTCATGGATCCTTACAACTGAAATTGTTCATCATTTTACAGTACTGTAAGAAAAGGGATGCATTCATAAAAAACATGTGAGCAACCTGGTAATTTTGATTTCATAGTATTTTTGTGTACTAATTAATTAAGGGCTAACATGTGATATAAGTCCTTACAGTAATAGTGAATTAAGGTCCGTGACCTGAGGGATCTCTTAGAGTTTTTTAGTCAAATATTATTATGGTATCAGGTATTAATGGTATTATAGTATTAATGTAGCCTTGGTATCCTTAACTTTGCATACAACATTAATTCACCATGTAGCATACTAATGTCAGAGAAACTAAAAGTTCCATTGGAAGAGTTTCTTTGATATTTCACATTAAGTAAAAATAAAAATGGAAATTGTTCTACACAGGTCTGGTTTTGACCTTCCACAATCAAACTTTTCACTTTGTTCAGTTAGTAAATGGGTTAATTAAGTTGCACGCTCAAACTTTAAGTCAGTAGGTTAATTTTTCAATGTTCTTTTATATGAACAGATGAAATGAGAGAGTCCTCCAGGAAGGTACTCAACACACTGAAAGTTATGCTGCTTCTCAAAATCTCTCTGGAAATGACAAAGCCTTGACCCATCTCAATGATTCTCTGATTATGTCTGCATTTTTTACTATTCTTACCTCTTCCTTCTTTCCTGCTCCTTTGCACTTGTCCTAGGACTGGAAAAGTTACCGGTTTGTGTGTGTACCTATTGTAACTGTGAATAGTCAATGAGCTTTTCCTTCTGGGAATTGCTCCTTCCCCTCCCCTCTCCTTTCAACTTAATGATATAAAGTCTCTCCTTGCTATTCAGGTCCTTGCTATTCTACCTCCAAAGTCTTATTTCCAACTTTGCCTTCTGTTACAGAAGCCCTTTGCAGTCTCTTCCAGGACACCTGATCCTCCATCTTCAGACTATACACAAGATCTTCCTTATAATAAACTGTTTCATCTTTTTCTCTAATACTTTTCACCATTCTGCCTTATCTCCTAAAGATCATGAGCTGGCAGCTTAACATCATTACTTGTGCCTTCCTTTCTAATCTGAGTTCCAAATAGATTAAAAGTATTCTCTTTTTTTCTTTCTTTTTTTTTTTTTTTTTTTTTTTTTTTTGTCCTCAGTGCAAAATCTTGACACTTGCCTTAGCTGTTTCTTCTCTTCGATACTAAAGAGTGTTCTCTGCATCTTTCCTTGTCCTGCCTCCAAACCCTTACAATCAATCTAAGATAAGAAATTTTCACTAGTCTTTTCACCTTCACAGGCACGAATCCCTGTCTGGGTCTTGTCTTCTACTCAATGACATTTAAAAAGTCATCAAAGTATAGTCCCATGGCTCAGTCTAATGGTTAAACCAGTATTACTAAGTGCATTTTTGGGTTTGCATCCTTAGATGTACTACACAAATTTTCTGCTGTCTCCATCATGTTGATCATCTTTCATTGTGCTTATTGTGTCCTTCCAATTAATAACAGCAGTAAGACAAATCTCACTCCAGTTTTCTTTCAAAAAACTTCTGACTTCTTTGGAGCATCATACCTAGAGAATCCATGTTCTTTTCTGCACTGTATAGTGTTCCTTTGTGAGCAGTTGATCTCTTTTCTGGGTCATAAGTTTCTGGAGCTGCAGCTTTGTGTTTTGGCTCATACTTAGGGATCGTTTATGACATTAGATTAAATATAACAATGTTCTTTAAAATTTCCTGGGTTACATAGACCAAAGTTACAAATGACAGCCACAGTATTTATATTATGAATAATGGGTCAGACCGATAATTCAGTAAGGGAAATAGCAAATTTTCTCTTGAAGGAGAGAAAATGTTTAACAATTGCATTTCCTCTTTTCGTTTGCTGTTCTGCTTACCATTGTTGCTGCCACAATGTTCTTGAAACTGAATTTACTGTCTGAGATATTAAGCCTTCCTGTCCAGTAGCTGTGAGATATATCTAACAGCAGGTGGAAATGGATCAAAAGCAAAATTGTGAAGTGTAGACCCTACAGGTAGTATCTACTTCAGTTTTGTCTCAAGTAGGCAGGGAAATACAAAGACCTTTTAATGTAGAAATCCTTTGTCTGCATCTAGCCTTAATGGTGGAAGAATAAATCCCTGTTTTATTAACAGTCTCAAAAAATATGTTGTGGTTGATTCTCCTAATATTGTGCACATTCACTTCAATCCACAGCAATGTATGCATTTTGATTTCTTAAGATTCAGTCAAACAAGCAGCAAAATCACTTGTAATCACTAATCTCTCTATTCAGGGAACATCATAGATTAAGTATGTCCTTTGATCACTGGATGATGTATCATATAGCAAGCTTACTTTACTGAATTTCCCACAGTGGTAAGCTGTAGCATTAAGCATTATTTCCCATACTGAAGTCACAAACCTGATATAATACTGTTATCTCAAGTTAAGGAACATTTTAACACTGCATTTCTATTTTAGAAAGTTTAGCACATGTTCACTCTGCACTGAAACTTGGTAAGGAAGAATGTTCATGCATTAAAAAAAAAAAAAAAAATAAATAAATAAACGTTTATTTACCAATATTTACCAAAAATTTACTGTTTTTCTTTTCATTATCGTAGAATCATAGCATGCTTTGAGTTGAATGGAACTTTAATATCTAGTTCCAACACCGCTGCTATGGGCCGGGATACTTCCTGCTAGACCAGGTTGCTCAAAATCCAATCCAGAACTTCTCTGGACAGCCTGTTCCAGTGTTTCATCACCGTCACAGTGAAAAATTTCTTCTTAATATCCAATCAAAATCTACTTTCTTTCAGTTCAAAGGCATTACCCCTCATCCTAACACTCCACACCCTTGTAAAAAGTCCCTCTCCAGCTTTCTTGTAGGCCTCCTTTAGAGACTGAAAGGTTGCTAGAAGGTCTCCCTGGAGCCTTCTCTTCTCCAGGCTGAACAATGCCAACCCCTTCAGCCTGTCTTCATAGGAGAGGTGTTCCAGACCTGTTGTCATCTTTGTGGCCCTCCTCTGGACTCACTTCAACAGGTCCATGTCCTTCTCGTGTTGGGAGCCCCAGAGCTGAATGCAGTACTACATGTGGAGCCTCACCAGAGCAGAGTAGAGGGGCAGATCCACCGCCCTTGACCTGCTAGCCACACTTCTTTTGATGCAACCCAGGATACAGTTGGCCTTCTGGGCTGTGAGCGCATGTGTTGGCCTTCTCATTAACCAACACCTCCAAATCCTTCTCCTCAGGGCTGCTTTCAATCCATTCTCCACCCAGTCTGTATTTGTGCTTGAGACTGCCCCGATGCATGTGCTGGACCTTGCTTTTTGCCTTATTGAACTTCATGAGGTTTGCACAGGCCCACCTCTCAAGCCTCTCAAGGTCTCTCTGGATGGCATCCGTTCCCTCCAGTATGTCAACTGTACCACTGTTTGGTATTGTCAGCAAACTTGCTGAGGGTGCACTCAATCTCACTGGCAAGGTTGCTGACAATGTCTTGAACAGCACTGATCCCAATACTGATCCCTGAGGAACACCACTTGTAACCAGTCTCCATTTGGACATGGAGTCATTGACCACAACTCTTTTGAGTGCAGCCATCCAACCAACTCCTTATCCACTGAGTGGTCCATCCATCAAATCCATGTCTCTCCAATATAGAGACAAGGATGTCATGCAGAACGATGTCATTTGATACTGCCTAGGTAGGTGATGTCAGTTGCTCTTTCCTTATTCACCAATGCTGTAACCTTGCTGTGGAAGGCCACCAAATTTGTCAGGGACAATTTGCCCATAGTGAATCCATGTTGGCTGTCACCAGTCACCTCCTTATTTCCCATGTGCCTTAGCATAGTTTCCAGGAGGATCTGTTTCATGATCTTACTGGGCACAGAAGTGAGAACTGTATGGGTGTTACTAGCTTATCTTTCCTTGCAATTGATCAAAGTGAGAGACTTTTCCAAAAAAAAAAAAAAAAAAAAAAAAAGTTAAGTTTTTGTGGTCTGCCATTTATACCCAGTTTTGACATCAGTAGTCATCATTGTATGTGCTATTGTACACTCATTTCATGTGATGCAGAATTTATTTTCTAACTACATATTTAACATTTGCTAGTGGGAACACTGGCTAGAAAGACTTGAATTACTTTATCTACCAGTAATATAACATACAGCTTTATCTCATAATTCATGCTGACCCATTGTGAATATCCATTGCCTGAATAGGCTGTGAAACCACTTCTCACAAGAATATTTAAAAAAAAAAAAAAAAAAGAAAAGAAAAAGAAAACAACATAGCTTTTAAAAAATATTTCATTACATATACCTATGGAAACTTCAATACTTATCCATCAATAACAAAATACAATTTTATTATACCTGAAATGTACTATAGATATGTAGAAAGTTTACAAAGTAGGCATAGTTTTGACACTAAGCAGGACATTCTGTGTATCTTCTAAAATGTTTATCTCTGCTCCGTAAATGTCAGAAATAAAGGAGGACAATCCCCTCCCTCAACCTGCTGGCCACACTTCTTTTGATGCAGCCCAGGATATGACTGGCTTTCTGGGCTGCAAGCACCATATTTGTAGTTGAAGGCAGGTTAGCTATGAGTTTAATGTAGAAGGTGTTTTGTAAAGTCTAAGGATGCCAATATAGTACCATATATTCTGCATAAACTAGTACTTGTTTCTTAATGTGTCACTTTCTAGATGGTAAAAATATTTGTGTATTGTATACAGATACTTGATATAAAATTATATCTTGTGAAAAATATGGGATATGTTTGCTAAATAAAGACACAGTTTTTGATAGACAGCCCTATAATCCCTCCATTATCCCAGTTTTTCAAATTCATGTGGGAGTAAAACTTTTCACTTTAATTCTTCATTCAGTTTTATTCCCCAAAAAGGGATCAAATGTCTATTAGCTTTTTATTATGTAGTTGAAAGAAAAGTCCATCTTTTTACCACACTTTCTATTAACATTATAGTTTTGTTTTGATAACTCGAAAGGACCTGAAACAAAAACTGCAACTTTAATTCAAATGTAGTATGTATATCACAATGACCCTAAGATCTCTGATTCATATTTGTCTGTTACAAATGCATTAGCTGAAAATATCAAGTTATCATCTGATCATGAGGTTAATGAGGTTATCATTTACAATTTAAATTAATCTCAGTGTGTATTAATTATATACAGTTTCAATTCCTTTCTTATTTCAGAATAATCCCTCTATTAATGATCAATAACCATTAAATGTTCCATCATTGTCAAGATGTCCTCCACATTTAAATAATCCTTATGGAAAAAAATATTTTTATGAAAAATGTTTAAATCTATTGATTATTTGCAAAAATTGGTCTATAAAAATAATTGCTTTGATATTTTCAAGTCCAACCATTTTCCAGGCTGCTCTAGCAAAGTAATCTCTGAAGCTAGAAAGTTGAAAACTGCTTTATTTGTAAATTATATCAAAATATGCTTTTGTGGTTTATTAATGTGCATATATTTAATTTCAGGAAACTGTCATGAATCATTTTATTTATGTTAAAATAAAATATAAATATAT
>KL278397.1:0-13229 GCA_000699545.1 Podiceps cristatus
GCTGCCCGTCCGTCCTCCTGCCGACGCGCCTCAGGCTCTCCCCTTTCCTCAGCCCACCCCTTTCAGCATGTATTTTTTAGCTGTTCCCGGCGCCGTGTTCCCCTCCGCTCCCACCGCACGCTCCTCGCTCTGCAGGCGCTGCCCGGCCCGTACCAGTGAGGCACCAACATGGGGTGCTGGGCAGCAGCCTGGTACCAGTGAGGCACCAACACGGGGTGCTGGGCAGCAGCCCTCCCACGGGGGAGGCCTTCATTACACAAAACGCGGCTGGACCGGGGCCTCCAGCAGCTACGTAGGCTCCAGCCAGCCTTTCCTGGGCTGTTGCTCCCAGGTGTCTCAAAGGCCTGTTGGATGCCAGCACTGCTGCAAGAGAGAGGCCGTACGGAGAAAAAAGGGTTTTGTGTGTCCTCTTTTGTATCCCAAGGAATTAATCTATTGGGAGTAAAAGAGAATAAACACAACACTTTATAACTTGAGAACAAAGCACAGAGTTTGTTGCTTAATGCTATCTTCTCCACGCACTGTTCCGGAGGGAAGACAGGATAAAGCCCTTCCATGCTAGGGCCTTCTTAACGTGTCGCAGCACGAGTAAGAAAAACAGTTATGCAGGCAAAGCATAACCAATAATGGGTAAAGCATCCGGTAACGGATGGATGTTCACAAGCAGGCATCAAGTTTTGGCTAGCTGTCTGATCCTGAGTGAGGCATTGGATCCTGCACTCTTTCTGCCTCTGTTTTCCATCTGTGAAATGGAAACGAGAGTACACACAGCCAGTGTAAGCATAAATTCTCTTGGGTTTGGACAGTGCCCATGTACTCCTCTGACAGGGGTAACCCCGTAGGTGTATTACTTATTTGCAGGCTTCATGTGATTTTGGCTGGACACAGACACCAGAGGGGAAAGGCTTGTTTTCCAAACCTGAATAGCTGATAAAGAACCCACCATGTAAAGGGCTGCATCTTCAGCTTTATGTCTAGAGGGCAAGGAAGGCGTTGCAGGGAAGCTTCAGCCGCTGCGGCAGCGAATGCTGGGAAAGCAAACTGGACAAAGGGAAGGTAGGATTTCTTCCCAGGGGGTAGTTCTGATTTGTCCCTGGCAGTGAAAAAGTTAAAACTCATAGGGTTATTCATGAATTCAGCTTTTTAAAAACATGTCCCATTAAAATGCAGATTTAGTCTTCCATTTGCAAAGAACATAGTTATTTCAAATTCTGTATGGGAATCCTTTTTGTATTTGTATCTTTTGGGTAGAAAGTCCAGCTGCCTCTTGTGAGATTGCACATATCTCTTCAGATGTCAACAAATCATTGAAAAGTGTCAGAAAGGGGGAAATGAAAGATAATTATTCAAACCATGGAGAGCTACTTTGAAAGTGAATAGAATCTGTCAGATAGTCTTTTGAGAACAGCAGTTGGCTGCTTGTATTGGATATATTAAATGGACATATCTAGAGGCAAGTAATGCTGTTTTAGATTCGGATCAGTTTAAGTTGGAGGATTTTTCTGGTGGAGGTATCTGAAACCACCAGAAATTATTGAGGGGAAATTAGCTGGGAAAGGATTATATACAGTTATGGTGACATAGTAAAAGAAATAGAAAGCTCTGTAAATAAAATGCATGCTCTTTCAGCTAAAGAAACAGAAGCTGTACATATTTGTCTATTATATTTTGAAACTCTAGTGGGATTAAGGACAAGGAGGATTTGACTAAAATGGAAATAAACGGGTCGGTGGCAGTGTAAAGGGGCATATTCTTGAAAGAAACATATCACAAAGACCTTGGGGAAATCACCATTATATCCGACTAGCACAATGCTACTGAGAATTTGCTTAGAGCGTCAGGCTGCTCATCAGAGCAAGGAGCGTCGATGCTGGCCCCCATGCCGCAAAACCTGCCCTTGCGAGTAACTTTCTGCACATCCATTGGGATCTCCCAGATCTGAAGTCTGGAAGCAGACCAGAAATTTGCCTCCTTCTTTTTCCAGAGAAGGTTGAATAGATATTTCCTAAGGAACGGATTTCAGCTCAGCAAAAGGCTTTCTGAAACTCCCATAAATGCATGCTACTGTATTGCCCAGGACAGTTGTTGGTGTTTTTACTGTAATGCTCCAGTAACAGTGAGTCTCCTACAAGTTTTCTGAACTTTCAGGGAGTGCAGGGGTGCAGGCTAGTGAGCGAGAGGCCGTCTGCAGGAGTTCTGCAATTTAACCACATTGATCCACATTCAGACAGTGCAACTACTGTAGGTAAGGAAGCCTGGAGCAAATAAAAGGTGTGGAAAGAGGCAAGGAAGGTGGATGAGAAATACATGCAGGTGGGAAGCTGCAGCCAACATCTTTCAAGTTATTTCTTCCAAATTTTTTTTTCCCCTCTCTCCTTTTTCATAGGGCTACCTTGTCCTTTTCCTGTCTGTGCTAGCCTGTGGTAGGTAGCATGTAAATGGAAGAAAAAACTACAGTAGCATTACATTCCCAGTGCTTTTCATGGAATAGAATCATAGAATTGTTTAGGTGGAAGATCATCCAATCCAACCATTAACCCAACACTGCCAAGCCCACCACTAAACCACGTCTCTAATCTCTGCGTCTATGGCTTTTAAATACCTCCAGGGATGGTGACTCCACCGCTTTCCTGGGCAGCCTGTTCCAGTGCTTCACAACTCTTTGGGTGAAGAAAGGTTTCCTAATGTCCAACCTAAATCTCCCCGGTGCAACTTGAGGTTGTTTCCTGTTGTCCTGAAACAAAAGTTCTGAATTCCAAACCCCTTGCTTTCTAACACATCCTCAAAGAGGAGGCTAGGTGCGGCTGGGCATGGTTCCGAGTATAAAAACTCAGTAACAACTAGTTTGTTATTCAGCAGGCATTCTTTAATACAGCGCTGGGCAGCACTGGGTCGCTCCTCCACAAGTGCTCTGCCGGGTCAGTACAGCAGGTCATCCACAGTCTTCCTCGTGTTGTCTGCTAGTTGAACTTTGGGCTTCTTTTATCTCTATATATTCACTGAATTAGCTCATCAGTCTTTCGGCCTCAAAATGCTGCAAGGGGTTAGTTTAAATTAGTTCTTTAGTACTTACCTCAGCAGCAATGTTCTGAGTTCCTGTTATCAGTGGTTTACTCAGGAAGTCGAGCTTACTCAAGGTCTGCTCAATGTTGTCAGACAAGAAGTTACATTTTGAAATACCCTATCATCCACTCTGCTCAGCAAGTAACTAAAACACAGAGGAGAACAGAGATGCAAGTGAAAAAAGAATTGAAATAAAACCTTTATGTATCACAGTAAGGTCCTGTTCAGGGGTTGTCAATGATTCGACCCTTTCATTCCCCCCTTTTCTTTAAACTTTGTAAATCCCTTTACAAACGTTCTAAATTTTCATATTTCGTTACCTCGGGCAAAGCCCAAACTTTCATAGCCAGTTTCTTCATCTTAAACCACAAGAGGTGATTGACAACTGTTGGCACAATAACAAACACTGACAATATCAGAAGTGAAATAAAATATTCGAAGTTTTCTCTGCAGAGGGTGAGTATCCTGAAAAGATATCCCACCGATGATGGGCGGTATCAGATTCAATTTGACTAGACAGTCCAACAAGTTTATCTCCAACTATCACTATTTTAATGATAGACTCAGCTAGTGTCTTATTTTGTTGGGTTTTGGTGGGTTGTTGTGGGTTGTTTTTTTTTTTTTTGAATGCTCTCAAAGTTCCTGAGATTGGTTCAAGATCTCATTTAATTTTCTCAGAGATAAACTTGCATGACTTAAATGCAAGCTCTCATAGTGCCAAAACATTTCTACTTGTTCTAAAAATGAATATGTTTGTCCATGCCAAGTTAAATGGGTTATATTCTTAAGGCATCCTATGAATGGGGTGGTCACATTGTATTCTTCAACTACCGTTAGTCGCTAAACATACTTATCATGCATTAACCTCTACAAACATTTTGAACACATTAGGAGACAGGATTGTCCATTTACAATTGTTAACAGAGTGTTCTAAAAAGCAGGGTTCATATAATTGGGATTGTTGTCCACAAAAGATGCCCCTCGCAGTACGTAATTGCAACCGCTGGAGGCAATTGTACCGCATCCAAAAGTCTTAGGATCATGTCAGTATGCTTAATATGTTTTCCTTGGGCCATCAAAGGTCCACGTTCCTTCCAAATAGCTCCGTGGGCATGGACTACACAAAAAGCATATTTTAAATCTGTCCAGATATTCACTTGCAGTTCTTCAGCAAGCTCTAATGCTCTCACTAAAGCAATTATTTCAGCTCGTTGTGCAGATGTACCCTTAGGGAGTGACTTTGCTTCCACCACTTGGTCTGTGGTGGTCACAGCATCCCCTGCCATCGGAGCTCCATCCTTTACCAAACTACTTTGGTCGGTGTACCAAGTGTGATCAGCTTTCTCCAGTGGCTCCTCCTTCAGGTCAGGCCCATTTGCGTAGACAGTCTCAATGGTCTCTATGCAGTCATGCCCAACAGTCTCCATTTCCCACCTATCACTTAGAAAAGAAGCAGGGTTGATGACGGCAGATGTGACAATTTCTACCTCATTTTTGTTCCATCAGGACTGCTTGATATTTCAGGAACCTTGATGTCGAGAGCCAATGTCCTCCCTTTTGTTCCAAAATAGAAGTTACAGCATGGGAAGTGTGCACCATCATCTTTTGTCACAAAGTAAATTTTCGGGCTTCTTGAATAATCTAAACAGCAGCCACTGCCTGGAGGCATCCCAGTGTCCTTTACTGACTTCATCTAATTGTCTGGAAAAATATGCTAGTGCTGGTTTAGAAAGACCCAGCCTCTGGGCTAGAATTTCCAAAACCACTCCTTGTCTCTCATATGAGAACAAGCAAAAGGGCTTCGTCTGGCAGGCCCAAAGCTGGAGCTCTCATTAGTTCCAGTTTCAATTCTTTGAATGCTCTCTTGGCTTTGTCAGTTCATGTTAATTCTATCTGACTATTTTTCAATAGTTCATACAAGGGTTTAACCAAAAGTCCATAATTATAAATCCATAATTGTCACCAAGCTGTCATTCCCAAAAAGGTTTGCAGCTCTTTTACCGTGATTGGTTTTGGGGTCCTGCAGATGGCTTCCTTTCGGTCATTCCTGAGTTGTCTCTGTCCCTTAGAAATCACAAATCCCAAGTATACTTCTTTCTTCAAGATCTGAGCTTTCTGCACCATACTCGATAACCACTTAGTCCAAGAAAATTTAACAAATTCACAGTCCATTCTTTACATTCTTTATCCTTCTCTGTAGCTATCAGAATATCATCCACATATTGCAAAAGGATACCATTTTCTGGAGGTCTTTCCCAGGCCTCTAATTCTTTAGCTAATTGATTTCCAAAGATCCTGGGGATATTTTTAAATCTTTGAGGTAACACTGTCCAGGTTAATTGTGTTTTTCATTCTGAATCAGGGTTTTCCCATTTAAAGGCAAATAAAATGAGGCTTTTAGGGGCCAAGGTGAGGTAAAAGAATGAATCTTTCAGTAATAATACTGCGAACCATTCATAGTTTTTTTTTTTTTTTTAACTAGTCAATAAGGTGTATGAGTTTGCCACTACCAAGTATACATTTTCAGTTATTTTATTTATTGCCCGCAGGTCTTATACCAACCGATAGGTTTTGCCATCAGGCTTTTTGACAGGCAGAATAGGAGTGTTATACTCTGAGGAGCATTCAACTAATAATTCAAGTTTCATAAGTTCTTCTATAATACTTTTCACTCCTCATCTGTCTTCCAGTTTCAAGGGATACTGTTTTACCCTAATGGGTTGTGCTCCTTCTTTGAGCTCAACCACAACCAATTCTGCATTTTTAGCCTTAAGCCCATACTCCTGGGTATACCTAGTCTTTTCTTTCTTACATAATTTCTTCTTCTCTAACTTGGGGTACAGTGAGAGCCAAACTTAAGATTTCAATGTCATTTTCTCCTGGTATTTTAAATTTAATTTCTCCATTGTTAAATTTTACTTTGGCATTTAATTGTTCTAATAAGTCTCTTCCCAAACAGGTGAATTTATGAATCCTTACAGTTTTCCCAATTTTGAATTTTAATGGTGTCAGAAAGAAAGCCTTCTCGACCTGCCCAGTTGCTCCCACAATATTAACAGTTTGCCTACTCATAGGTAATAAGGTCTGATTTAATACTGAAAATGTGGCACCTGCATCTATTAAAAATTGTACAGGTTGCTCTTCTTGCCCTAGCTGAACTTTTACCAAGGGTTCTGCTATGGAAGATTCCCCTGGTCCCCATCAATTTTCTTCTGTGTTGGCAACTGTCACTGATTTGCCCAATCTCAGGCAATCCTTCTTCCAACGCCCCATTTACTTACAATAAGCACGTTGATCTTTCAAAAGGGGTTGATTCCCTCTGGGTGGGGCACTTGCACCGCTTCTTATCCTCTTCCCCCATTCGTGTTTTTCCAAGGGGTTTTCTGACCTCCTGCGGTGGGCAAAACAGCTACTGTAGCATTAGCAATTGTTTTACCCATTTGTTTTTCCTTTTGACTGTCTCTATTCAGAAACACTCACCAAGCAGTTTCCAATAAACTTTCCAAATCTCTTGCATCTGCCCCTGCACTTTCTGCAACTTCCCTCTAATATCATCTGCCGATTGTCCCAAAACCAACCGATTTTGGGACAGCATTTCTTATTTTGTAAGCAATCCATTCCCTGTACCTCACTAATAAATACTTGAGCTCTAGCTGCTTTCACAACCATCTGTTTCTCCTACTCACTAAACACCACATCCAACATTGCATCCACATCCTCCCAGTCAGGGTCCTGAGTTTTTATTAGTTTCTTCCCTGACCCCTGCTTCTGTTTCTTCACCCCTGACAGCACCAGCATCTCCTTCCCTATCACCTTCTCTCTCTGGCAGAGGCAAATAGTCTTCCAGCCTTTCATTCTGTGAGCCAACTTTTAAACATCTCTGTCCACTGCTACATGCCAAATAACACCTCTTTTAGTTTTCTATTTTGCTTATTTTTCTCTTCTTCTATTGCCAGAACCATAGGGTCCTGGGGCACTAGATTAATTCCACATTCTTTCTGCCTTTCAGGGTGATCTCGCAAAGTGAAAAACACACCTGCATACTCCACTTCATCCCATTTTCCCTCTTGGTGCAGAAATAATGTGAGGTGCAACAAAGTATTATACTTTAAAGTTCTGTTAATAGGCCACTTTCCTTCATCATCGAGCTTATATAAAGGCCGCCACTGATTACAATATTTTATCAATGTTTTACGATTCACACTCCCTCCAGGTGGTCCCCTGATACCTTTCCAGTGAGCTAAAATGCAGCCAAAAGGACTCTTTTTCAAAACTCCGCCTGGTTGATTCCCCATTCTAAAATTTAAACAACACAAGAACAAGGTCAGGGATTGAAACACAAACACCACATGTAGCTAATGATCACTATCACAAATACATTAACACCTCCTACCCCTCCGATAACAAATGTGACATAGGCCACGCCTTAGGACCAGGCTCCAGTGTGACTCTAACCCACACAAAACCAGATACAAATGCACAACCAAACGACCGTACTAATCAAATGATCAATACAACCATACAACGTAGCAACCAAGTGACTAATACGAATTGTACATGCAATTGTATGCTACCCAGCAGGGTCTTTACAAACCATGACTTATGAGTAGCTCCAAATGACCAGTCCCCACAACCAAAAATGATGCCTTATTCTTACCAGAGGTTCTTATCTGCCCCTTTGAGGATCCGTCAAATCAGTGAGTCCCTCCAGAGAATTTTCTGGGGCCGGCCAAGGGAGTTGCCGACTCAGGGGTTCCTGTAGCCAGAGAGAAGTGGTCCCATCTGTGTCGCCAAAACTGAACAAAAGTTCTGAATTCCAAACCCCTTGCTTTCCAACACATCCTCAAAGAGGAGGCTAGGTGCGGCTGGGCATGGTTCCGAGTATAAAAACTCAGTAACTAACAACTAGTTTGTTATTCAGCAGGCATTCTTTAATACAGTGCTGGGCAGCACTGGGTCGCTCCTCCACAAGTGCTCTGCCGGGTCAGTACAGCACATCAGCTCATATACAGAAAAATCCTACATATTCATCAGATTTCTTGGAAAGGGCAGTCTTATGGTGATGAGTTCTCAGAATTCATTTGCATAGTCTAAGCATGTGCTGTAAAATTAGGGTTAGGGTCTTCTCATCCTCAGGTGGTCGTCCACAGTCTTCCTTGTGTTGTCTGCTAGTTGAACTTTGGGCTTCTTTTATCTCTATATATTCACTGAATTAGCTCATCAGTCTTTTGGCCTCAAAATGCTGCAAGGGGTTAGCTTAAATTAGTTCTTTAGTACTTACCTCAGCACCAATGTTCTGAGTTCCTGTTATCAGTGGTTTACTCAGGAAGTCTAAGGAGCTTACTCAAGGTCTGCTCAATGTTGTCAGACAAGAAGTTACATTTTGAAATACCCTATCATCCACTCTGCTCAGCAAGTAACTAAAACACAGAGGAGAACAGAGATGCAAGTGAAAAAAGAATTGAAATAAAACCTTTATGTATCACAGTAAGGTCCTGTTCAGGGGTTGTCAATGATTCGACCCTTTCATTCCTCTCATAAGGTCCTGTTCAGGGGTTGCCAATGATTCGACCCTTTCATTCCTCTCACCTGTTACTTGGGAGAAGAGACCCACACCCACCCCGCTACAACCTCCCTTCAGGCAGCTGTAGAGAGCGACAAGGTCTCCCCTCAGCCACCTTTTCCCCGGGCTGAACACCCCCAGCTCCCTCAGCTGCTCCTCATAGCACTTGTGCTCCAGACCCTCCACCAGCTCCGTTGCACTTTGTAGCACTTAATACTCTGGAGAGGAAGACAGACTGTGCAGCATTAGCGTCTGCCCTGGGCTGGGAACGGCTGGTGCTTCTGTGTGTTTGTTTTCCACTCCAGTTGTTCTTCTTTCTCTGGTATGGGACAGAAACATTTCACCCATGTGCTGCAGCCCCAGAGGGAGTGCCAGTTCTGGCACCTCATAAGAGCAGCACTTACCCTGCTCTCTGGCACGAGTCTCTCTGTCTCAGCCTCCATTTCTACCTCCTTACAACAATCTGGGTTTCAGCTTTTGCCTCTTAAAAATCCCAATTACAAAATCAGTGCACCTGGAAGCCCATTCCATGTGCAAGATCTTTATCATAAGCACCATGAATCTTGTTGTCTACCAGATATTTTAAAATCTCTCCTGTCATGACCCATGCCATCAGGTCAGGTCACGATGCCTAACAGATACAAACTCTGTCCTGATTGCATCAAGACATAGGTGCTCCAGACCATCTAATGGAAACTCTTATTGAAGTTTTCAAAGTAGCAATGGTTCTTGCAAGCCATGACCATGTCACAAAACTAGATCTCATTAAAAAGTTTTCTTGAGCCTTTTCTATTTCAACTGAATTTCCTACATTGTCCAGACAGAGGAAATTGAAAGTCTTTGCCTACATTGAATGTATCCTGACCACCATATCCCCTCCAAAAAAGCACAGAAGCAAGGAATTTTTTGCAACACCTGTGCCATTTACGGATGTTTCCAAGCAAAAAGCTGAGGTCCAGATCTCCCCAAAAGCCAGGAAAGACAGATGATGGGGACTGGGTTCATGCCACTGCAGATGCTGAGAGTAGCCCTTTTAGAAGGTGAAAACTCTTTTACCTCTTGAGTGTAAGCAGATTGATAATTTTGGTTCAAGTCCTTATCTTTTAATACTTTCCTTTTTCTGACCCACATAGGTAAAAATGAACTTAGCTTCCAGGTCCCAAAACACACCACCACATGTATGCATAGCTAGCATAGGGTTTCCAAGAGGAATCTGTTGGCTGAGTCAGTCGCACTCTTTCAATGTTGTGATTTTGGTTTTTTTAGCAAAGGAACTTTGTAAATGTGCAGAAACAAACTTCAGAGTCTTCAGTATTATCTTTGTTTTCATCTTCCCCTTACCTGCAGGAAATATTGGAGACTAGAGGGTCAGACTATCCTTTTCCTTGCCCTGCAGAGAAAAAAACCAACAGTTTATGCATGAGGGAGCAGAAATGTTCAAGTAGTGACACATAAAGAACCTATAGCTCACAGTATTTGTGTTTCCTGCATCTTCGCCATAGGCTGAGTCTTCTCACACCCTGCTAAAGAGCCTTTACACTAGCTCCTGCACGCTCCAGGCCCTGCAGCAACCTACATGGCCAACTCCAGCCCCTTTCCAATGGAGAATTGCGTACACAAAACCGGGAGCAACTTAGGTATGGTTTTGCTTAAATTTCTGCTGTGCTGACAAGAAGCACTTTCTCAAAGTTGTAGGCAACAACTGCAACTTCTTAAAATGCCCTTTTTAAGGAAGGAGGCAAGTTAGAGGTGACCTAAGTAGGTTTTCTAGTAGATGAATCCCTGTCCCTCCCCTCTGTGGGCTAGGGCTGGGTGCCTGGAGCTGCGCAGTGGCTTTGCCAGCCTCCCCTTTGATTCCTTCCTGCACAGGGAGCAGGGACACCCGTGGAGAGCGTTGGGCGCCTTCACGAGAGACTCCTCTCCCCCAGCTTCCTCCAACCTCCCTAGGGAACCTGTTGTGGGGTGACATGCATCTTCTCTGGCGGTCGAGGAAGCTGCAGTGGGTTAGCGACACCCAGCCCTTAGACACCTGAAGCCAAGTGTGATGAATCCCACCGCTTTTATTCGTAACACTGAATGGCCGGAGTTGCAATTTGGGAGAAACATAGCTCCATCCCACCTGCTTGTTTTTTTACAGGAGAGGCAAATTTTACCCATTGCCTTTCTCTGCTTTATTTGTTAATATGCAGCCTGTGTGTTAATAGCTGGCTAAATCCAGTCCCCCCACCCTGAGCGGGGGAGCTGTTGCCTGTTTTCCCCCCTTTCTGTGGCTGGAAGCTCGGGCAGTGAGAAGTGGGAAGGAGAAGGCACATTTATTTATTTATTTATTTATGAGAAGTGGGGAAGGCACATTTATTTATTTATTTATTTATTTATTGTCTTTCTTATTCTGTTCTGCTGTCTAAAAATATAGTTGAACTTCAGTGCAAAGTCATGGCCGACTTTCCCTTTTGGTTGTCTCACTATTACTCGGACAGTGCAATGGGAGTTACTGCAGATGTAGGCTAACATACAGGGGAGGGGAAGCAGGGCTTGAATCAATCCAGTGTTACAGTTCAAAGGGATTAAAACAAGAGAGAGAAAGGGAAAAGCTGAAATGAAAGAAGTTTGAAAGAAACAAACAAACAAAATGTTGTCTTTGGGGAGCTATGTACTTTCTCCAGGGAGTTTTCCTACTAGATAATCTTTGAGATGGTGGAACAAGGTATTTAAATCTCTGTTTCAATCCAGGAAAAGGAAGAAGAAAGTAAAGAGCCAGAAAAAGGAAAAGGTGCCTTTTTTGCTGGCAAAACAATCTACCTTTTACTTAAAGAAAAAAAGAACTTGCTCTATCCTACTGATAATTATGCCTTCTGCAAATGGTCTTTTAAATTCAAATGTATTTTTCTGCTGAGAAGCCAACACTTGGCCTTGAATAATCTTTTTCTTTCAACCTGATAATGTTGCAGGGTGTGGGGTGTGTGTGTGTGTGTACATGTGTGTATATATATATATACACATATATATAATTCTTGTGTTTTAGATGTATTTGAATGTTTTCTTTTTAATGGGAACTGTGTCCTTGCCCGTGTAGGTCAACAGATCCAAGACCAAGAAAGCATCAATCAGAGCTCCCTGCTGGTCCCAAATTGGTGGCACTGGCACTGTGCCCCAGGACTGAAGCTTCTGCAGTATTTTTCAGGGTTCAAGGAAGTTTGTAGGGTTTTTTTTATGCCAGGTGTTATGTGGCTAAGAGGCCCGGGTCTGGAAACCTATGTGGGTAACAGAAGTGCCATGCCAAAAATGCAGCACCATTTAAAAATCTGTGTAGGAGAAATTTAATCCTTTGGGTGTGAGATTTATAATTCCACAGCGGATTAAGAGCCTTTGCCATTGAAAACTTTATGTTGGTAACTGATTTTTTTATCTAACCTGGATTTGGGCCTGCAAACTGTATTTTCATATGAAAAGATAGAGTTTGGGTATTCAGGTGTTCAAGCTAAGCATGCTAATACAAAGGCACTTTATGCCTGAGGGGGAAAAAAAAAAAAAAAAAAAAAGTAGGTCAAAAGAATATCTGCTAAATTGAAAAGAGAGTTTTGAATTGGTCCTGGATTCAGTTCCAAAGAGACGAGATAAAACTTTGCAAGACAGTCTGCTCCTGATTTATTTTCAGTTCACTATAATTACAGTTCTGATGCTATGAACTAGCTGTGAAGAAAAGCCTGCTTGACCTGTGCGAGGAGAGTGTGGTTTTCCAGACAGGTGCTATCACTGTTAAGAAAAAAAAAAAAAAAAAAAAAAAAAGCCTTTCCATGCCTTTTCATTTCTTTTCTGGAAATCCCAAATTTATCAAAGTTATTAAAGTGAAGTAATTGACTGGCAAAGGCCCCTTGCCATTTCTATCCTCCTGCCCCAGCGCCGGCAGTGCCCCAGCAAGAGGAACGGCAGCCAGCGCTTGTGTAAGGCCGAGGGGATGTGCATGCCTGCGAGCACGCACCGCTGCAGCGATGCCCTTTGGACTGCCTGCCTGTCAGAGCGCCTTCCAGCCAAGCAGACATTCAGCTTCATAAAATGGGCGTTCGGCTTGCCTTAATCGTTCGGGTTACCGCGAAGCATTCCCACAAAGTCCGTAAATATCCACACATCGGTAGCATTGTCCCTGTAAAAGGATTAGCCTCTTTAATTAGATCTATCGTCCCCTTTTACGAACGTTTCTCTAAGAGATACGGTGGTAGGAGCGCCGTACCGGCAGAGATAAATTGCCTCCTTTGAGAGAGCGACGTTTCTGCCATTGAGATGGGCCTTTTGCCGGGGTCCTTGTTTTGCCCCATGAAGCCGCCATTCAGGTACAGCGGAGCTGAGGGCGCCTTGTTCAAGCTCAGAAACTATTTGTGAGGCCGTGGCAGACTTGGACTTTCCAACTGGCACCGAGGAGAAAGAGATGCTTGTTTCCCTGCTATCGGAGAGGGGGGGGAAAAGGAAGGGGGACGGTGCAGGTGGTGCTCCATCAGTAAAACGCTGTTGGAAGAAAAGCTTGCAGGTGCTGGCTCTGAAAATGGACGGGTGCTTCCTGGGCCTGGGGCGAGCTGAAGAGGACTGCCAAGGCCAGACAGAACCGCTC
>KL278398.1:0-10202 GCA_000699545.1 Podiceps cristatus
CATCCTAGAACAGCAAGTTCCAGAGAGAGAGAGTTGAGAGAACAAACAGCCAAATGAACAAATGAAAAGGCCCGAATGAACAGAAAAAGAGAAACAAGAATAAAGGGACTGGCCCACTGGCTGAACCCCATTTACACTGGGCCTGCCGTCTACGGTGTGGGATGCTTTCTTTGGCCAGTTTGGATCAACTGTACTGGCTATACCGCTTCCCAAGTTTTTTTGCACCTGCACATTAGAAAAACCTGGGAAGCTGGAAGACGTCCTTGAACGCTTAGCAGCAACTAATAACATCAGTGTATTATCAACATCCTTCATAACTAAATCCAAAACACAATAGCTACTGGAAAGAAAATTAGCTCCGTCCTGGCCAAAACCAGGACAGACCACTTTCAAATTCAGTGCTTAACTACTATTGTTGCTTCTCCTTCCAGGTGCAACGATATATCCAGCTGAATCATAGAGTCATTAAGGTTGGAAAAGACCTCTGAGATCATCAAGTCCAACCATCAACCCAACACCACCATGCCTACTAAACACCACCACCACCACCTATTAAACTGAAGGACGATCTGTGTCCAAGTGATCAGCATGATGTGGGATTTTATTATCCAATTTATCTCAAAATTACACCAAATTCTTGGAAATAAACCCCTATGGGGCCCCAACAACATTTATTTCTGACCTCTGCAGTGCGCCTGACACTGACAGTCACCAGATCAAGGTGACTCACCCATTAGAAATGGATAGCTTTTACATCAGTAATTATTTCATCTTCATTCATCAGGACGCAGTTGTGCTATTGGGAGCAATGGATTCAGTATTAGAAAATGGTCATGTATAGTTTTTTTAAAAAAAGCTAATTGCTTTATTGCTTTAATGCTGGGCCATTTTCACCTCCAGCAAACAACCACCACTAATGACGCATTTTTCTGAAAAATGTGGTTTTATCAGATATTAGCTGGCTGACCCTTATTTTTGTTTCAGAAGAGAGATAATTTCTTTTATTAGCCCAAAGGATGTACTTGGAAGATGAGCTTGCAGAAGAGCCTTCTTTCTGTAAAATGTGCTGATGTAAATAACAGCCTCTGATCACACTTAGCTACTACCCCTCTCTATCATTTGTAGTTTTAGGGGTCCTCATGGCTTCACACAGGGAGGGATCAGCAGGGGAAACCTTTTCTGCGTGCAGGTTTTGACGGGAAACTCTGTGTGCATCCAGAAGTAACCCTCAATACTACTATAATAACATTTCTGCTCAAAGTCAGTCAGGTCCTCAGACCTGAGCCTGGATGAGAGACTCATGGTGTGCAAAGTTTAGCTTAAAAACAGAATGTTCAAGAAAACCAAACAAATACACCTTTAACAGCTGAGAAATCCAATCTACATAAACAATTTGCTGACAAAAGTATAGGAAGGCCAAGAGTGCTGGTGGATCTTTACCAAGACCCAAGTATTTATTATTACTGAAATAATACCAAGGAATTCAAACTCCCGTATCACTGCTTAGTGAAGATCAGTGTATCACTAGGCAGAAGTGATACTATGTGAAATCTATCCTATTGATAAGATGCTATTCCTTTGATAAGGAATATCAAAATATAGTGAAGATCAGTGTATCACTAGGCAGAAGATGCTATCCTATTGATAAGATGCTATTCCTTTGATAAGGAATATCAAAATACACATATGACAAATGAGGTGCTCAGAACAGTGGTAGAAAATATACATCTAATGTGAAATTTAGAGAGAAACATGAGAAGTAGAAATAGAATGAACCTCAAGAGATGCTGTAGTCCATTTGCTACCCTAAAAGACAACAGCGTACCCAAACCATCCCAGAAGGGTATTTAGTTAATCTGTTTTAACTTTCGTGGATGGCACCTCCATATCTCTCCAAAAACTCTCATGCCTGAAAGGAGTCCTCACACTTCATATTCTGTGGACTTTCAATTATCTTGTTGCTCTCCTTTCACTAGCAGGTCTTTGTGTTCCTTTACAGAAGGTGTCCCACCTGTGGGTCTGGTGCCGCGAGGAACAGGAAGGCTACTCTGCATGCTCTGAGTACAACATTCCTACTCGAACTTTCTGACATGGTGTTTGCTTTGGGTTTTGTTTTCTTGTTTATTTTAACAAACTGTGACATTGTTGACTAATACTTGCCTTGTCATCTCTAGTACTTCCCAAGCTTTGCAATAGAGATGCTGCCTACTCTATTTTTTGAATTAAAAAAAAACCCAACAAAACCCAATAGGTTAATGTTACTGCCAGACTAACCAGTTTGAGACTAGTATTTACTGACATAAATCCTCTCATTCCTACCAGCCCAATGGTGAGAATTAGATTTCTAGTTTCACATTCAGCGGGTCAGGACAGTTTTTCAGACTTCTCCCCATTGTACTTTCAGTTCTTCTGCATTGTTCTCACTGACAAATTAATAAGCAGTCTCCCTATCCAACCCACAGAAGGATGCTGGAGTTACATCAAAAATTTTAAATAGCCAGGCACAATAGTAAAGAAGACATTAGCCTGGTACATTCGCATGGAATGCACTGATTAAAGGCTAGATCTTTTAAGCAAGATCAGATCTGCATACCCAAAATGACAACTACATTCAGACCCAAATAAATCTTTATTTTCTTAAAAGCTCATTAATGAAAATAGTGAATAACTGCAGAAAAAAAGATAGCTTCCTTCAAATCCCCGTTTGCTTCATTTTTAACAATGAATAATTGATAACTTTTCCTTGAAAAAGTCTTTTTCCAATGAGCTTTGCCTTCACTTTGTGGCAGTTTTGTTTAGATCATTCTTTCCTTTCTTGTTTCTGAATATGTTATGTGAAATGCGTCAAAAGCATAATTACAGTCAAAGCAGATTTAATTTTCTGTTTCATTCCTGTCAGCAAGGCCTGTTACCCTGTCTAAAGGAAAAATTAGATTGCTTTGCCACAATTTGTTCCTAAGAAATTCACGGTCACTGCTGCTTATTTCCTTGATATGCCATACATGCTCCATAAACACTTGGTTTGTCTGTTTCAGTATTTTTCAGGAAACAAATGTTAATCCAACTGGTTTCTGATTCCTTATCGCTTTCTGAAGTCAGGCCCTAGACTTACCTTCTTCCAGTCTGGTTTTTATTTTCATTTATCTTCCATTCATTCTCAAAGATATCTGCCAACAGCCCTCGGATTGCTCCTGCCCCCTCTGTAAGTACTCCAAGGGGAATGTCACTCTGCCCTTACACTGCCCTTATAATTTGAATTCATCTGTTTTCCTAACTTTTAAGCTTTTTTTCCCTGTTTCCCCTGATTGCTTACTTTGCTGCTGATGTCAGACTGTTTCAGGGAAAAATAATTTATAACTAAAAAAAGTAATAAATGCCATGCTTGTTCATATCATTCATCATTCAATATGCTTCCCCAGCATTTGAATAACAAAGCAATTCTTCCATTGATCTATGTGTCTAACTAAATGTAAACTGCTTTTTGCCTTCCTCTTTCTTTCTGTTTTTGCTTTATATGCTCTGGAAATTCTGTAAGTCATTACCAGTTTGAACAAGCTCAAATGTTCATGTTTTTTTCTGGTGCTAAGGATAGCTGCAAAGGTGGTGATTTATGCATGATGATTTTTAGTGCCCTTCTTGCTTGAAAAACAAAAATACTCTTTTGTTTTTGGGTTTGAAAAACAAAATACTCTTTTTATTGCATCTTTAACGAACTGCATAGCTTCCCAGAAAATATTCTTCTAGGCACATTCCTCATGAGATATCACTACCTCAGTTTTACCAAGTCCACTTTGCTGAAGTCTAGTGCTTTCAACTATAAAAAACAAACAAGCAAACCGAAAAAGCAAATAAAACCCCTACAGAATAAAGATCTTTAAAAAGTTGTGTTCTGTTCAGTGGCACTGCTTCTTTCCTTGAAGTAATTACCATGACCACCATGGGAAATTGAATATTCCTGTAGATGCCGTAAGTCCTGAACAAAAGTCAAATATCACAGGGGAGTGAAAGGCAGGTGAAGTTTCTCTTCACGGGAGGTGGTGGAGTCACCCTCACGGAGAGGTGTTTAAGGAACGTGTGGATGAGGCACTGTGGGACATGGTTTAACGGGCAGGGTGGTGTTGGTTGGTGGTTGGACTTGATGATCTTACAGGTCCTTTCCAACTTTAGTGATTCTGTGATTCATGCTCCCAAATTCTCCCTCTACTTGCAGCTGCCCACCTCTGGCTCTCCATCCCCTCCTGCCCTGGCACGCCGCAGTCCCGGCTGCCACCACGACTCCACTCCTGGCAATTCTTGTGGGGCACGGCCTGCCCGAGACTCCACATCGTTCCCTCCATGCTGCCCGTCCCATCCTCAGCTCCAACATCCCCAATACCTTCCTCATCCAACGACCTGGGGCACAGGACACCAGTTGCCTTCTCCTGGTCAACCCATCAGTTTGGGCATGACATTCCTCAGCCTGTTCACATTTTCTTGGCCAACCTGAATGTGCAGCTTCCACTTGCACTAAATTCTACCATTTCTGGGATGAAAGCCAATTAGATTGGGAGAAATCACTGAAAATACTCAACCCTTAGAATTTGTTGTTTTGCAAGGTCTCCACAAATCGTCCCACCCTTTCAGAAAGTTGCTCAAACCAAAGCACAACCTCCAACGCAGCCAGGTTCGAGACCTTCTTCTACGTCCAAGAAAACTGCCTGCAGAGCCAGGCTTTTCCAGATCTGCCCCAGCCTGAGGCACTTCAGTTCTCCCAGGTGGATGGAGAAGCAGCAGCTCCTTTGCCTCTGAGAGGGACGTGTCCTGCCATGCACCGATCCTGCCACACAGCACCGCTGCAGGAGGATGCCAGGGGGCACCGGCAGCGCAGCCCCCCCGGGACTCCCACCCGCACCGCTCAGACTGCTGCGGACATGCTCACTGCCCTTTTATCTTCCCCTCCACAAACCTTGCTTTGACATCTCCGCTGCACTGGCATTTCCCTGAATACATTGACATTTCCAAATGAGTCGGTGTGCAAAAGCATCCCCATTTTCCTGACCTCCCCATCCATCTCATCCCAATGCCCACTTGCTGCCTGACTGCCCTCCTGAGACATGGCTTTGCTGCCTTTACTTTTTTTTCCCCCTTTTCTTCTGAGCTCACTGCCAAAACACTGCCCAACTTGGGCCTGGCCGCTGGCTCGGGGATTTCCAGGCTGGGATTTTCCACCTGTTTGGCGGCTGTGTTCAGGATGCCCCAACGTGGTGGACCAGTGCAGACACACACAGACAGCACGAATTGCTCAGACCTGTTTCTACCGACAGCAGCTCAGGGACCCCACTACAGTGGGTGTCTCTGGAAGCTCCTCCCAACCCTTGGTCTCTCCTATACCCATATCCCAGACCCCGGCCGCTCTGATCCAGACTTCAGACCCCAAACCCCAGATCCCTCACCCTCCCTGCTCTCTGCTTTGGTCCCCAAACACACACATTCCTTTAATAATTCCTTAATTCCTGCTGTCAGCCCTTCTGGTAACTATACCTGTACGGTCCCATAATTCTCTTGTTCAATCCTCAAATTGTCCTGCAGGCACCCCACAAAAATCCTATACCTGTTCAGGCAATAATCCGGGAATTTGCATAGTGTCCTGTAGAGAGTTTCTTCTGATTAATTTCTCTAGTGTCAAAACAAGGACAATGGCTGAACCGTTCACCTCCCATGGTCTCAGGAGAGGTAGATGCAGACGAATGAGCCTGACTGGTTTTCCCCAGCTGGTCACAGCCCCTCTGATCTCTGGCCTTTATGGCCACTTGAGCAGATGCTGCCAGTTGTCCTTGCACGTGGGCCCGGTCAGCAGAGCCCCTAACGAGTCCCAGGGTACCATTAACACAGGGAGCTGTTTCACCCAGAGGATGTGCACTGGGGAGACGTGTGCCTTTCAGATGTTGACTTGGGCTCTGGGCATGTCACACCAGGTCTCTTCCCACTGCTGTGACCTGTCCCTGCCCCGTGCAGAGATGTCTGGGCAAGAGGATCCTGAGGACACCCCTGCAGATCTGTTCAGCTTTCATTCTCTCAATGCAGATAGGTGTCAGCCATGAAGACATGAACAAGAGGGGAATTGTGCTTGCCATCCTGGTGAACCATGGACAAGCCAACCACGGGGATTGAACTGCCGGGATATACAGGACAGGCAGTTGTTCAAAGCCTTGAGATGCTCCCTCTGGGATGTGATGCTCAGAATGGCCCTAGCAATTGGTACATATGACACAAAGATCAGGGTGAGGACTAACGTCAGATAGAGAATGGCTAAAACAAAGCCATACCAGTTACAGAATGGGAAGGCACCAGCCTGATCGGGTCCTGGTGCGGACAGTGAGGGGGGGAGTGGGGGTGGGCAGAAACACAATCCTTTTAATACCACAAGTGGGGAGACAGTTGGTGAGACACACCTGCATGGGCAGCCAGCCTCACTCTGCCTATCCTGGCACTAGTGAGGTTGGAGGAGTATTTCTGTGGGTAGCAGATAGCCACGTCATGGTTGGAGGCCATGGCCAGAAGTACTGAGGACTCCAAGAATGAGGATGAATGAGTTAAAAAAGATTGAGCAAAACAAAAATCAAGCCTAACCTGCCTGACATCAAACCAGAAAACACTCACAGTTGGGATTGCAGACAGAGATAAACCCAAATCCGTGGTGGCCAGCACAGAGAGGAATTGGTACGTGGACATGTGGAGGCTCAGATCAGTCCTGGTAACAAGCAGGATTGTCATATACCCCAGAAGTGACACAACACAAGGCATGAATAGAAGTTATTAAAGCAGGTGTCAGTTCTAGAAAAATCAGAGAACTTGTTAAAAATGTGTTAAACATCCTGCTCTTAGGGACTGTGGTGTAAATGGGGTGTTGGACTATAGGCACCCAGGACTCTCTTCCCACCCTACGTGATTTTTTGACTTCATAATCCCCCGATCCTGGTTCCATGCTCCTGCAAGAAAGTAGAGTCCCTGCTGGGGGGGCTGGCAGGGACCTGCTGGGGAGGGACCTTCTGAGGAGTCCCCGGAGGACCACGGCGTAGGAAGGAGATGCCAGTCGCAGACCTCTCTGTAGTGGGATTGAGGAGACCTACACCACAGCTGAACCCTTTCCTGAGCCCCGTGAGCCCCAAACCACACAGTAACTTTGCCCAGGGTGTTTTGGGAGGATTTGGGAGTTGTCATTCCAGCATGCCTGTGGTATCCAGGCCCTATCTAAATTCGTGAGTGATGGTAAAGGAAACATCACCTGGATCTCGCCCTAAGTCAGTGCTGGCCCTTGAGGATACAGAAATAAAATGGATGTTATCCGCTGCATGGAGGGGCACCCTGTCAGGTGCTTGCCCCACCTGAAGGACATCCACCAAGCGCACAGCCGCAGCCAGGGCTGGGGGAAAGCTGGTGGGTGCAGAACTACAGAAACAGACAAATGATGCTGTTTCAGCTGAAAGACGCTATCAGCCACAGCAAACCCTGATGAGGTCGGTGCAGGGACAGCAGAGCCCCTCGGCCCCGTGTGCTCTGAGAGCTGTTGGACAAAGGCAAGTGCATCGGTCATGGGGAGAGAAGTAGTTCATAGCTCCAGCTAAATGACGGCTCATGTAAGGAGAACAGGAAGCCTCGTTATGTACAAAAGCCCCAGAACAGGACTACAAAGCCAAAAAATCACTTTGCTGGTGATCTGCAACACAGATTATGGGAGACCTTTGCTGAAGCAGAGCCTCAGGCCTCCTGCAACACAGGCAGCCCTCACTGATACGGCCTCTCTAGCAGAGACGCTGGGGTAGCTCCTCCACTTAGCTCAGCCCGGTGCGATGGTAAACAGCAGAAAGGGCAGACAAAGGCAGTGAGGCAGCGCTGGCCAGTCCGATGGCAGTGTAAGGTCAGCCTTTCCCAGCTACAGATTCGCAGTCAAGGTTTGCCTTGTAGAGAAAAGGAGCATCCGGAGCCTTGCAGATGAAGCTTGTGACTGTTCCGATACGTAATGAGCTAATCCTTTGTAAGATGGATGCTTTTCTATTTGTAAAATTCTCTTCAGTTCTCTTCATTCCTGGACTTCAAGAGATTTTCTCTGAAAACAGCATCATTGAAATAACGAGCAAACAGGGATACTTAGCACACTAGGATTAATGCGCAAATGATTGTAGAGCCAAAGTCTATCAAAAGAAACAAATACAGAGAATAGTACAGGTGAAACATTTGGCCTTTTATCTCACTTCAGGGCTGAGCAGAACTTAGACTGTGATAAGAGACGGACAGCTGATCTAATCTGCCCCTTCTCCTCAAGGATGTCTTTTTCTAGAGTATCTTCATAAAGAAAAACTTTTCCATAGTATGCAGTGAACAATCCCAGCAATTATCTTATCCTGGCCAAGCACGGGAACAGTACCAACAGAACCGGGGAGGTGTCCAGGGAGCAAGTGCCTACAACTGGAGGTTTCTTATAAAGAAGAGATGTTGGCTGCAGTAGCACTGGCAGCTGATCCCAGAGCAACCTTCAAAGGATAAACCTGTAACTGGAAAAGTGAGGTCACACGTCCAGCAGGAACAGGCCTGCAGGCAGGGCTTTCCCACTGCTGTGGGACGGGACTTCATGCCAGCCATGAAGGAGACCCCAATATTCTTCTGAGAGACAAATATCTGAGTATTATTTACACATAATGACAGAGCTGAGCAGAACTTGCCTAGACAACAAGCCCAGGGACAGCGTGAGGTACCTGAACAGAATTTTCCTTAGACTGAAGCAGCTTTGCCTTTAGAGTTGTTTTACTTTTTTCATCCTTTGTGGAGATTGCTGTCACAGAAAGCGGCTCCAGGTGTTTCCTCTTTCCCATCCCAGGCTGGGTCAGGCAGGGCAAACCTCATAACCCACATGTGGGCTAGAAGACATTTTTTGCTTTTTTTTTTTTAAACCAGAGTCCATACTAGGATAACTTCAGCTTTTGCAGACTGAAGTTAGAGAGGAAGGAAAAAAGTGTTTGTGTTCCATATAAGGGCAAGGAATAAGTAACCAGCTACAATAGAGGCTGTTCTCTTTAGAAGTACTTAAACCCCCCAATAAACCAGAAAGATTTCTAGGAATGGCTGCTTTAATCTGAAGACTCCACAAGGTATTTGAAGTACTATAAAGCTCTGCAGACTGGACAGCTGTGGACTTTTCCCAACCTGAGCAGCCCTGTGCATTTCTCCATTACTCTGCCCTTTGCCATTCCTTTCAAGAGTTGCTGAAGCTTTGCCAGAGGCTCCTTTTCACTTCAGAGGAAGAAAAGGATCTTTGCACAGGAGTTAGCAGGGGTCATTGAAAGAGCTTTAGACTACAGTTGAAGGGGGAAGGGACAAAGCCAGGCTCATGCTTGAGGGATGGTGTTCTAGCAAGGTCCTTCTGTCTGCCCTCTCAGTGGAGGGAGAGGACAGACCCACGCAACAAAGACACAAGGGTTAGTGATGTGTTTGAAACCACAGAAGCACCTGAAACCAGTCACAGAGGAGCTGGGGCTTCTCCCAAACCACAGTGGGATCAATAGCCCAGCTGAAGCACATCTACACCACTGTTTAGGAAACTGGTTAAGAAAGTCCCTTGGGAGACAGTCCTGAAGGGCAAAGGAGTCCAGAATGGCTGGACATTGGTGAAGAAATTTGTCTTTGCTTCTTGAACAAAGAGCTGTCAGGCCCTGGCACAGGCTGCCCAGGGAAGAGGTAGATTCACCCTCCCTGGAAGGATTGAAAAGGCACAGAGGTGCAGAGATTAGGGACGCGGTTTAGTGCTGGACTTGGCAGTGCTGGGTTAGTGGTTGGACATGATGATCTTAAAGGTCTCTTCCAACCTGAATGGGACTATAAAAAGGTAAGCACAGCAGCGAGCCTTTGCAGAGCTGCCGAGGACATCTGCAAGTCCCAGGTGGGAGGCTGCAGCCCCTTACTCCCAGGGGAAGAGAAAGTTTTGAGGCCCCACAGATACACAGCCGAGACCAGATCAGAGGCAGGGTGGGGGAAGCTGTACCAGCCAACCCGAACCGCACAGCGAGAGCTAAAGGGAGAGCACGCTCCCCATGCAGTCTCCAGCTGCGGGTCAAGGTCAGTTCTGCCAGGTGCTCCTCAGGTGCCGCTTGCGCCAGCACTTTGCATTTAGCTCCAGCAATCCACGCACAGGTCAGGCTGCTCCCGCACCCAGCCGTGAGGGAAGAGGA
>KL278399.1:0-22874 GCA_000699545.1 Podiceps cristatus
CCCCGGCCCCGGCCTCGGCAGGGCTGCCTTGCAGCGGGCGCGTGGGTGGAGGTGTTAGCCACCTGCAGCGGCAGAGATCTTCAGCTGATACCATGAATTACCGTCGCGCGGTGCCGAAGTTTGCTAGGCTCCATGCAGTGCAGAATAAAATGACATATTCCCAGCCCCGAGGAGTGCACGGTCTGCCGTGGGTCTGACAGCACAAGGGTGTGACACAACACCACGAGGTTGCAGCAAGAGAGTTGTGCTGCTGAGGTATGTGTGCTGTGTTTGAACAGGTCTCTGTTTAGGTACTAAATATGCGTACATATGTTACCGTGACTCAGTCCTTGTAGGTGTCTCCTGCGAAAGAGGAGAAAGTGATTTAAGCAAAGTTGTAACACATCAGGGTCGCAGGGAATGAATGCAAGGGCAGCTGTGAAAGAAGCAAGCTAAAGGTTCATTGAGACCTGTGCTGCAAATATAAGTGCCAGGGGTTGACCTGATTAAAAGCAGCCAGATGAGAGATATGTGGAATGTCAAAAGCAAGAACGAGGCATTTGTTGGGACAAAGTGCAAGGATCAGGCCTTGAAACATCCTGTGAGTAACTGTAGGACTGATAAAGTAAGACAGCCTGACGTCTTAGGGTTTGAAAGAAGAGCATGCGTTGGCTGGAAGGAAGGGAAGAGTCCACCTTGCTTTAACTTGGCATTTGGGCATTCTGAAACAGCAAATTGGCTTACAGTCTGTTCACAGGCAACTGAGAGGAAAAGTGGAAGAGTTTTACTGCAACAGGGTGTAATTCATTTTTGCCAAGTGCAATAGGTCAGAGTGTGGGTTTGGAATCCTTAGACTTTTGCAGATATTTTTGTTGAAAAATGTTCTAAATCAAGAAATTTCGTTGCATCAAGTAAGTGGAGAAAGAAGAAATCTCTCATCGGCGGTAATTTCTTTAAAAGATGCTCTTCCATAGCTTCTTATGCTTTGTAGAGGATTTTACTTTTTTCCCATTGTGTTCCTAACTTTGCAAGCTTCCAAGAGACACTAGAAGGATGTTTTCTGACACCCATTAATCATTTCTGCATGGACTCTGTTCACTTCAGGATGGCAGATGAGAGGAGATGACAGCTCCTAAGGCCTCTTGGGATGACAGCATGGATCTGACCCCACAGGAGCGTGACAGAGCACTGTGAGGCTGCAGCCTTGGAGCCGCAGGATCCAGTCCCCAGAAAATGGTAGAAATACTCTCATTAGCCTATCTGGCAATCTAAACACACAAAATGACTTTTAAACCAAGCACTCCTTTTGGAGCAGAGGCTGGTGTTTGTACATAAGCAAAAGCATTGCTGTAATTTAAATACTAAATAGTAAAATTGTTGAGGGAAATGCCAGCTCTCCTCTCATACATTTTTTTGTGGGATTGAAAATGCAGGCAGAAGCAGAGTTAAGAAAGAATGTTCCATTTCTTCTGTCCAGACTGCTGTCTCTGGCATTTGCTATTGCTGAGGGCAAAAACAGCATGGATTTTGAAGGGGATTAGACAGACTGGCTGGTTGGAATGCCAGTCCTGGGCACTGGTCTGACAATGGGTATTTAAGGGACCTAAAAGCCTCTCGAGTAAAGGTTCCCAACTGGTGAGACTAGACTCATCCCACAGGTGAAATGCAGGGCTAGAGTTGATGGCTGTGCTCCCTCCCTGCTGGCTTGGTGTCCCTCACTGGAGGGGAAAGTCTCCAGGGCAGGGTCCAGGACCTCGTTCTTGCCTCCCCTCTGTAGTAGCTGAGCATCTCAGTCTCTGCTTTCTTTAACAGTTTTCCTCCCTGAACTTAACTCTTGAGTTCATCTCAAGCACCTCACTTGCTGCCTTCTTAAGGGGAGAAGGGGTCCCAAAAGAGGGAATATAGGCAATATCAAGAGGTTGCTTTGTTGCACCCCTTGCTGGCTTTACTTCTGTCTTAAGGTCACACCAGCTCACTCACATCCCTTTCCCTGCAGACCCCAGCTTTATCCCAGTGTCTCCAGGAATCATTTCCTATGTCTGATCTTGGCAGGTGAAGGCTATGCAGTAAGGTTTGCTCTCGGAACAGTGTGAAGCAGTACTCTAGTGTAAAGCTTGATAAGGAGGAGAATGCACGAGTTGAAAACCTGGATTCCTTCTTCAATCAGCTACTTCTCAGGAGGTCTCGAGTGCATAGAGGTGTTGCATATAAAGCTTATAGTGGGCATAATGCATATAGACGTGTTTAATTAGGTCTAGATTTGTTGGGAAGGATATTCTTAACCAATTGAAAGGTTAAGTCGTTGAGGTGACATTAAAGGATGGATAGTTAAGGCAACAGTGAGTGGAAAGAAGGAAAAACAGGAGGGTGAAATATGGGTACAGGGCAGGATTATCAAGGCACAAGGTATAGACACTTGGTTTTGCTAAGGGAGGTGACTGTAGTCTCCATCTTTCAGGAGATCTCTTGAGTATTGCTGCCAGAGGCTGCTTAGGGAAATGCAATAAAAAAGTGAGCAGGTCTTTTGTTCTGTACTAGTACTAGTCAGATGATTTGAACATTTGCATCTCATCTCTGGGTAAGATTTCTGTGGTAAAGGTCATGCAGCATTGGAGAGAATCTACCCTGGAAGTTCCCTTTCCTCTGGCAAAAAAATGTTCATCTTGATCTTAGAAAGGATATTTTAAAGTATGGAAACTGAGAGGAAAACACGCACTTATCGGAGGATCTGTGGGGAAAGCAGAGTTCCCAGAGCATCAGATCTCTTCCACTACAACTGGCAAACTCCTTTTTTCTTCTTTACTGGAACATTTTAAGCAGGGAGATTTCCTCCTGTTTCTTCTAAGACATTAAGTCAAATCCATTTGTAAAGTAAGATACCTAGATTGGTGGATTTTATCAGTGATGAATCTGATCTCCTGGAATAGCGTGGGCAAAGGCTGAGGGGACTGTGCAGGGGCGTTATATTGGAATATACCTCGGTGTGATGAATGCTAATGGCATATGTCATTTACTAAATTCATGATGGAGTCCCGTGATTTGTGACATAATATCATACCATCCTGCAGTGGTGGGGTTTCAGCCAGCTGATTTGAAGGTTGAAGTTGGAAGAGAATGAACACTTACATTCTTTGTTAGTCTCAAAGATGAAAATGAATTCATATAGCCTAACTATGCTGTTCTACTAGCACACATTGCTAAATGACTCATGCAAAATTCCCAAGGGAGTGACCACAGTGGGGAGTCAGGAAAACCTGTCCATTGGTATTGTAGACATGAATTAAATACAAAATAACTAAAATGAATCACAAGAAGGACAGGCATCGAAGACTGTCAATGGTGATGTTTTCCTCTCATAGCTAGGACAAAGAAAATATTGCTACCCAAAAATGTGGTTTTAGGTGTGTTTCAGAAGACAAAATAGTAGCATGAAAAGCAAATTCCTTCGGTGCTTAAAAGCATCTTAGCATATAAAAGAATAGGCTAAAAAGAAGATAGAGGAATCCAGGAAAGAAAGAAGCAAAGCTTGCTAACGTATTAAGAATCAGAGAAGTATGCCTGACGATCTTCATGTTAAAACTGGAAGGAAGCTGATTAGCAGTGTGCCAGTCATGCTGGGCATGATTTGATTTGAATTTATTTCAGTTCTGTAGGAAGGATAGAACCGCTTCTATCCGGCCAAAAACCTGACATCAGCAATAAATGTTGGTATCTCAGCTAATCAGACAAGTCTCCCTTTATAGACATTTCCAGTGTATGATTCATTTCATGCTATGGTGGACATCTAAGGCTTTTTTTTCCATTTTTCAAGACACAGGGTGACTGAGGAGCTGATGGAATCTCCATCACTGGAGGTTTTTAGGAAGGCTAATCAAACAGCTGCCTGTAGGAGATACTGGTTGTCCTGCCTTGGCCAGTGACATGGAATAGATGACCACTGGAGGCCTTTTATGGTTCTGTAAGTGCGCATATATATCAATTGTTGGAAGAAAACACAAACCCTGAGAAATCATACTTTCTTTTAATTAAATTTTGCCACCAGAAGCAAAGCGGCCCAAAAATTGCTCCCCTGCTCCCACCCAATATCTGAAAACCAAATGACTGTAGTTCTAAGGGCAGAGGGCCTTACCTCTGCAATATGATCTGTTAGCAAGGAATTTCTCCACTTTGCTTTGGAGCACATTTCTAAAACACAAAACTAGTGGAAAACAAGATCTCTGTGTGCAAATCACAGCCAGAAAATACTTTGTGTTCATGAAAAGACTTCAAAATATTTTTCTTAAAAAACCCAAACTATTTTTAGTCATCTGAAAGTTGACTTTTTATGTAATCTTTTTCTCTAGTCTCATAATTTTGACTAAGTGTATGACAATTTACATTTTGTCAAGAGAACTTTCAAAATCTATAAGAATTTTTTTTTAGATCAACAGACTATTAAGACAAATAAGTAGACAATGTTTTTCCTTGTCTGAAGCACAGCATAATTGATAAAATAGTGTTATAAATATCATATCTGCAATGCAACATCTGTGTTTACCTTTCAACCATATAAAATTACATAAATATATATTCTGCTTTTTATGAAATCTATGAGTAATTCCTCCTTTGCTCTTTCAGTGCATGTACGCTAAGTAATAGAAAAGTTTAGCCTTGACAGCCGTGCAAGACTTGTGTCTTCTGTGTAGACAAGTGGTGCGGCATGAACAGAAATCTTGGAAGTTTTCTCATGCACTGTATCATTTGTGTACCCGACAGATATCTATCAGCACTGTCTGAATAAGACCACCAGGAGTAATAAGACCCCCATGAGTAACAATGTATCTAAATTTCCACAGCCATCTGTAGATGTGTTTTCTACTGAAACTGTTTTCCTAAAGATGCCATTTGTAGGTTTTGGTATTGATATCTGATCACAGAGAGATTTGCATCCTGCTTTAGTGAGCTGGGTCCAAGAGGCAGATGCAGTTTAATTTAGGTTGAGACCATTTAGTCATTTTGCATCAGTTCGTACAGAGTGAGAGTTGTCTAGTTTCTTCCAATAACATTGTGGTGAAAGAGGTCGTACTTTATTACCAATTGTCTGAGATATCCTGGACCCTTAAATCAAATATTCATAGGAGTCACTCATCACAGTACGTCTCAATATGGGTACTTGATAGATGGCACCTTCCCTTCTCTTGCAAAGTGCGTAAGATGCAAGACCAAGCCTTGGAAAGCTTGCCAATTTAGATGTGTTTTTGTATAGCCTGCGAAATTTACTGCAATATGGGCATGAATAATCCAAATTGTGCCAGGCAGGAACATGTGCTGTTGCTCCTACATAAAATACATCTTGAGTGACATCTCTAGCAATTACAGTAGTAAGAAGCAAATACAAAATTAGGGCTCATCCTGTGAAGCTAGTAGGAGTTCAGGACCAGAAGAGAAGTGTATTCAGTTTCCTTTTGCTGCCTGGGCTAGGAAAGTAGTTCTTTTTTATTGCAGCAATAAATGAATGAGTCTTTGCTGATTGATCTGATAGGCCAGAGCTATATTTTTTTTAAAAAAACTTTGAGACAAATTTGCAACATGATTAATTAGTTGTATCATGATACTCTGTTGCTAACTAACGGCGCAGCAACAGCCTTCTACCTGTTTGTTGCAAATATTATTACACGACATGTCAGCTGTCATTCTAGCAAGCCCAAAGGGATAATACAGGTGCTGTGATCTGCACCTTAGAAAATCAGGCATCCTTAAATCCCAGTTAGCTGAGAAGCCCTAGAACATTTGCCACTCTCTTTTTTCAAGAGGAAATACATGGCAGCAAATTGCCTTTATTATTCCTGTCTACTTGTCTTCCTTGGTAGGAACAGCAAGTGGAACTAACAGTGCCAGTTCTACCTTGCAGCTATAGGACATGATGATTCATCATGGGTGTCCTCAATGCACATGTATACCAACGCATATGCCCGTGTAATTGATTTTTGACTGTGCCTGTCATCTGAGTAGGGTGTTTGTGTCATTTTATAGCAACAATGTAATTGCTGTACTACAAGAAAGTATGCATTACTGTAAAAATCTTACAAAACTATTAAATAAATGTCAGCATAAAACAAGTAATTATATGAACAATGATTGTTTGGAACCCTTTTTTACTTACATGGTTTGCTTGGAGCAAACCGGAGAGGCTGAACTAGGTGGCCCTCAGAGGTCCTTACCAGTGTAAATTATTCTGCAAGTTTGTGATTCTATGAATTTTTTATTGCTTTTATTTTCATTTGGAATGTAGTAGAGTCAATATATTACATGTGACATTTCTATAAGAATATTTATTTGGTATGTGCTACTAGGATACCTTTTTAGGATTTGACAAATGCATGTGAGGTAGTATATTTCAGTATAAATTGAACAGTTGTTTAGAAATCACTTGCTTTGCAAAAATAAAAAATAGGAAAAAGAAGAATCTTATTTTGGGGAAAAAAATGGATGTAAAAACTTGAAGAGCTCATATCAAGACAATTGCATCAGGAATTCGCTAAAATGAAAAACTCAACCAAAGAAGCCTCTCGCTAGCAGAACAAGAAAATGCTATCCTTGGTTTTCAGTTGTCATCTTCATACTATCAGTGAGCCTCAGAATAACAGAATAATTTAATGTTTTTACATGCAGCAAAAGTGGTGAAACCTCCTCCCATTCTGACTTTATCTGTTAAACCACAAAGAAAGGGGTGGGGGTGGGGGGAAAAACCACAGTTTTAAAGTAAGGGTTTGGGGGTCTAAGGAAAAGAATGGAAATTCAAAGATAAGGATGGTAATGTCTGCCCATTACCCACCAATTTGTACATTGTTGTTGCATGTTTCGTATAAGAACAAGTGTTTCACTTCTGTATGACTTTGGAAATGAAATGCACTTTGGAAAAGGAGTGCCTCCCAATAACCTTTACAAGAGAGGGAAATGGACATAGAATAGAGCCATGTAGTCTCCAGCAGCATTTTTTTACTGGTGTAGGGGGCTGAGGGGTTTTTTTTTGGATAGGCATAAGTTTGGATGGCAAACGAAAAGCAGTGGCTGGTGCAAAGAGATGATGATGCCCCTCAGATCATATGGAAGTGAGCTGTGTTGTCTGGAGCAGGGTTTGGTCTGTCACTGCCCTTGTTTGAGCGTGCTAGCTGGCTGAAGCAGAAACTATGTTATGCAGTGCTATATATGCATGCAACTTGCTGCTGAGAAGAGATCCCTTGATGTGATGCAATTGTGGCTTACGGTAGGTCACTAGCTTCTTGAGACAGGATTGCCCTCTGGCCTGTTTCCTGAAGCATCACTTTTTAAAGTAAGGGAATTTGGGGAACTTGTAGTTTGTCAGCTGTGTCATATCATAACTTAGATCTCAGAGGGATCTTGTGACAGTCTTGAAGATGTAAGAAATAGCTGAACTCAGTACAGAAATGGATTGAGACAGCAGCCAACATAAAAAGTCTTGAATGTGACACATAAAAAAAAAATGGCTTGACTATCATGAGTCCTTCTAGAGAGAAAGTCTTAAACGAAGCAGGAGATGCTGATGGCTTAAGTATAGGAAAATAAATGGAAAATGTATACACTGTGAGAACAGAGTGATATGGTGAGGTGCACTGTAAGAAACATCATGGTTAAATGCAGGACAGAAGAATTGCACACATTTTCTTGGAAGCTGATGAGAGGAAGTGCTATTAAAACAGTATGACGTGTTCTGAAACTGTGGCTGTTCTTGTGTGTGACTGAACTCAAAACTGCCAAGAGGCTGGACTGTGGGAAGCAAATCCCCCATCTCAGACTGCCCCGCAGCACCTGAGGACTCTAATCTGTTTTTTCTGGAACGCCAGGAAGCAGAAAGTGGTGGTCCAGGGAAGGCCAATATCCCTGCAAGGCTGGATTCTCCCAGAGCTTGTACAGCACTCAGCAGAGAGGCCTTTAGGTATTCGGGTAATAAATATAATTTAGATATTCATGAATAAAGTGTCACTCAGAGAAACTCCCAGTTAGGTGAACTTATGATGTGCCTTTCCCAAGTAATGTACCTTAGTCTAGCCACAGCTGGCTCTCTGTTGCTTGGAGCAACAAAACAGAAGAAGCTGAGAACAAAAATGTGGCTAATATCAGTGGGATCCACTTGGTGTTATAGGGCCATGTGTGGTAGATTTACCTGTGGAAAAAATTGTAATCAGTTGTCCTTGGAGAGCATTTCTGCTTTCACTAGAGAGGGACAGAGGGAAGTCTGGGTGAATAGTGTATGTTGTGTTGCACATGCTGCCCGACGTTGCTACATTCAGGAGAGTGGGGGGGACGACAGGTCCTGTTGAATCTCACTTTTAAATCACTGAAAGTTTCCCCTATGTCCTTTTCTTTTTTTTCTTTCTTTCTTTTTTTTTTTTTTTCTGTGATTGCTAATGATTTACAAAATAATGCAGACAATGCTTAGAATACCATTTCAGCAATGGAGTACTGAACTAAAAAAAAACCAAACAACCTTACTCAAAAGAAAAGTCAAGGAGCTTATAGTCTACAGATATTCTTCACTGTGGGCCTACCTTATTTTCATTTGGAGAGTATTGTATATTCTAGACTTTTAGTAAAGCATTACAGTTTTTTCTGTAGGGCTATGATTATATAATACATACTTGATTTTCTTCCACCACTTGTAGTGGGAACAGGGACAGGCTGGATGGATGCCTGATTGATGTATCTGGGTCCCATACAGTAATGTAACAGCTGAAATTAAGTCATTCCAGTAAGCCTGGTGTGCCTTTTTCCTGCATGGTGCTATATTTCATATCGTATCAGCACTGCATGGAATCTTAGTGAGCCTTGGCAAGAAAAAACTGAAGGGAGACAATTTTTGGAGGTAGTCTGAAATAAATTTGCCTTTCCATGCCAGTATTCATTCTGAAGCCTCAGTATTTCTTGAAGAGTCCTCCCTCCCTCCATGAAGACCGCAGGATATTCAGTGTGTTGCCCTGGCTGCCTCAGTCAAAGGAGACCTCCTTGAGATAGCTTATGCTGGGTCATGAGGCCAGCGTGATTATAGGAAAAAGAGAAAACTTCTCTTCGGTTACCATTTCCAAGTAAAAAGTCAGATCCCTTCCGTAGTTTTGCTGTGGGGGGTGTCTTCACAGCAATAGATGTGATCCACAGCTCTCAATATTCATTGACTTACGCCCTGTGGAAATATGCATCAGTGGGATCCAAGCCCCACCTGTGCTTATCTTTGGAGCAGGCATTGCAGAAAGAGGCCCACTCGGGAAAGCTGTGGGGTGAGAGGTAGGTAAAGGGCTTAGGTCAACTGGTGCCCCCCTCTCTGCTCAGAACAGAAACTGTCCATGCCTGTGCCCAATCCTGGGAACTATGGCAGTGCTGTTTCTTTTGGAGGCTTCTCCCTGAAAACCACTGTTAGATTTGACTTGCGCACATGACTGTGATTCAATGGTGCAATGTGGTAGAGCAGGGATGCATGGCAGTCCTCAGAGTTCTTGCTAGGAGTGGACAATCAGACTTAGGTTCAAGCTGAGGACTTCCCGAATGAAGAGCCTGAGTCTCAGTGCTTTTCCCGCAGTTAAACTCCAGCTAGTGGCAGTAAGTTCTGTTCCATAATGCATCAAGCAACACACAGATCCCCTGGAGAAGAGCAGTGCAAAGCTGAGAGACCTGCTAGGAGTCTATGTAGCCTGATCTGTTGCAGGTGAGTTCACACTTCGCATATTAACTTTACCCCGTACCTGGTCTATAGCAGCAGAGTAAGTGTACAACTTCCTTTTTCTCATACATGCTCACAGAACATAGGCCTGGGGTGGTGGGTCTGTATCTTTGCCAATTCAACCGTCATGGCTTCTCACCAGCCTTTGTTTATACTATACTTTGAACAGAAAGTATAAAGTTCTTTGCTTGCCGTCTGTTCTGTCCAGCTCACCTGGCCACAGCCTGCGTGCTGGAGCCTTCTGATGTGCAGAAGAGCTGGACAAGGTCCTGGTGGGCATTGTGATGGATCACCAACTCAGTCCAATGAGAGCTTTATTCGGGAATAAGAAAGAAAAAAGAACATTCTTTGGGATGGCTTTAATATTTGAATGTAATTTTTAATTCATAGAACTGAAACTTTAAGAGGCAGGTACAGCCCTCTGTCACACCAGAAAATTGCTGAATGATATTTTATTTACGTATGTCTACTGCCTTGCATGATAACTCCAGGAGTTATACTGAATGTTCTTTATAAATTCAGGACTTACCCTACCTGTGTGAAATGATATTTTGCTCCTTAGAAAACCATTGTCATATCTGGTCTTACAAAGGAACCAAACCACAATAGTCCCATGTTCTTGTGAGGAGCTCTGTTGAAGCCTTCTTGTCAATCTTCACCTGAGGTGAACCAGCATATATTTATTTATGCCACTGGGTTATTTATGTATCTGGGTTCATTGCTAGTGAAAGGGTGTGATGTAGAAAGATCTGTGTAAAGGATTCCCTTTCTGGAATGTTAGGAATTTAGTGTTAAATATTCTTGTCATAATTATTCGTATTGTCAATAGATAAGATTTCGTTTGATTATATCATTAGGTTAACACACAAGTTTCTTAAATAGTCAGAAGTGCATGTAACTGTATTCCTGCATCTACCAATAAAAGTACAGTCCATTATAGGAGGGAAAAAATACAGTCTTAGTTATAAACAATACATAACACAGAAATAGTATCCTAAATATCCTGATACGTTTTTGTACTACCATGTAGGAAAATGAAGTCTTCAGCAAATATTTTTTTTGAATTAAGAGTTATTCCTATGAAGAATTATTCCCCAAATCTCCCTGCTAAGTGCTAATATTGTTCCTGGTAGAATCCCCTTTGTATACTTGCATGCTAATGTTTACAGTACATTTTCTCATTTATTTTAAAGCCATGCTTAAATTAGCAATTAACTAAAATAGTTCCTTTTGTAAATGGAGTATAAGAATAGTTAATAATTTATATTTTTCTGATTCCAGAGTGCAACAGTGTGAAAATGAATGACTAATTTGTTGTTGATATGGGAAGGAATTTTAATCTTTTATGACATCTTGACTGTGGGTATGCTTATCTCTGAGAAAGAAAGCTGGAATTCTTCAGTGGGCAATGTATGAATATTATCTGAGGCAGCGTTGAAAGTAAAAATGATTGAGCAAGGAACGATTAACAATTTCCTCTTCTGTGTCTAAGATTTTTATCAGCTCCTTTCCAAGCAAATTGTTAGCACATATGGAACTGAGTATTATTTCAGAAACATAACCATTCATTTATTAATTGAGCATTTATCTGCTTCTGTTATAGGATTCAAAAGTCTGTTGTTACAAATAAGCTGAGAGAGAAATTTGACTCACTTTTATAAACATTCCTAAAAAGGGGATTTCATGATCAATATAAGTGTCACTGCTACTTCACTTAGGATTTCAGAAGAGCGGGTTGTCTTGTTGCATTCTGGCACCATTTCCCTTTGTCCTGCAGTTAGGTTCATGCTTCCATTTAAAGATCAGCAGCGTGGCTGTAAGTGCAGACCCGGTGACTGCAGGGGCAAGTCAATGCTCTGTCCTCACCGTGAGCACTCCCCGGTGCAATGCCCTCAGGGTAATTTTATGCAGCCTCACATTTCATGGGTGTAGCTGGTAGGCAGAAAAAAAAAGAACGAAGTCCTGGTCATCTCCAGCAGTCTCAACTATTTGCTAGATGTGCAGCCCAGAACCACTCTCCCATATGTGTATTTCCAAGAAATAAGTAAAGCCTACTGATACTGGATCTACCACCTAACCCACCTGGTGAAACACAGCATGCAGAGGTTAATTAATTTAAAGTACTGCCCCTTGTAGATTTTTGGTATTACTGTTGATGATATAGTGGTCAGTGAAGAAATTCAGGAACCAGCAAAGAAGCCTCCTAGCAAAACCCAAGAAAGACGATGTGACCTCCCCCTGACACACATGCACATGTCCCCACGCTACCTGTGTCGCTTTCACACTGTGCAATTTTCACGATCAGATTCTCCCTCTATATGAGCCACTCTTTTGTCCAGACAAGGAAGTGAAATGACTAAATATGCTGCTAAACCCATGGACAGTATCAGCTGTCTGAGTGAAGTGGTCATTACTGTCTTAGGCAGAAACAGTGACTTTAGACCTGTTTCTCACTCCCTTTCTTTGGCGTGTGCTCTAGCTGCTGCTTCCCTCTTCTCTTTCACCTTACTGGTTACCAAACCCTCAAGATACCCATTTTACCTTACAGTTCCTGCCTCAAGGAGGGGATGACTTTCTTTGTGCTTATATAGCACCTAAGATTACAAAACTTTAGTCCGCACAAACCTTCTGAATGATATTGTAGTATAAATAAACAATTACTGCTACCTTAGCTAGCCACTGGTCTAACTCCAGTAGCTGAGGCAGATTTCCATTCTTTTCATATTTTGCATTCCTGGTATAGTGACAAAGTCCAGACTTTGCAGATCCCTGGATCTAGTCGTTCATGAAAAGTCACTTCTTTGTCCTTTTCATTATAGTCATCTTTTGTCCAGGTGGGCAAGGGCGGGAATGGAGATGAGTACGTTAGGAGCAAGGAAAGCGAAGGCAGAGTGAAGGAAAGGGAAAATAGGTTTAATATCCTTGTATGACTCTAAGCTACCTTGGAAGAAGCTTATCCAGGGGTCTTGGGCTATTGCTTTGCCTAGTTTTGGCCTTCTCATTTTATTTAAGGTAGCATGATCTCATTTCTGACTGAATTCTTTGTTTTCTCTTTGGGAAACAATACAGCTGGAAATTAAGAATATTTATAGAGAGAAAACTATCAAATGTTAATGTTTTCAGTGACATAGATTTTTATTCTTTCCTTGCTTGCTTTTTGGAGGAAAGTCTGTTCTTCCTTTCTTCTTGCAGTCTAACATCACTTCTATCATAATTACTTGGTTTTAGATTTAGTGCTTCTCTTAACTGATTTCATAGCATTTCCCTTAACAGAAAAGTAGAAAAACATTCTGTACCTTTTACCAGTTTTTTTAACAGTACATTTTCAATTATGTTAGATTGTGGAGAAAGTGGAGATGGAAAGGACCCATTATACTTGTAGTACAGGCTCTTCACACCAAAATTGTTCCATATAACCTATTCTCAAGTGCCTTGAGCAACAGGCACTAGGTAAATGGTTCTCCTTCTCCTACTCTTCTATTTGGTATAGTATTTCATGTTCTGTAGACATCACTTCCAAAAACTTTCCTTGATATGTCACCCTAATTTAGCTCCACTTCAGACAAGTCACATGCCTTTGTGCCTAGAATAGGCAACTTTCTCTTTTGTTTTCAGGAGTCTTACTGCAGTAACTTTCTGGTGTGAAGAGTCCAGTGCCAAATAACATACATTAAGGCCTACCAATTCAAGGAATCTGTGTTCCTAAGTAATCTTGAATTCAGATAGCATAAGGCTGTGCGAGTGACATCTTTAACTGTGCTGGAATTATTAGGTGTTTGTGATCTTTCACTAGAAGTATAAGAGAACTGGTGTGTGCCAACTCTTCTATGGGACAAATATTCATTTATTTTCTTGTAACAATTTGTCTTTTAAATTTCTGTCTCTTCTCTGTGCATCCTTATAATGACTCCAGAGATGGAGAATGACACTGAGACAGGGAGAGAAAAGCAGGGTACCAAAAACTCCAGTTCTTTCAGCAAATAGGCTGTCTTGACTCCTTCATTCCTCCCTACGTATACCATACTGATACTGTGCTGCTTCAGGTTGCTGGAAAGAATTTCTCTAGCAACTGGAGAGAGGAGTTATTCAGCTTCATTTTCTTCCATTTCCCTCCAATAGTTTGGTGAGTGATTGAAACAAAAAGCCCCAAACTGTCCTGTTTTTTTTCCGTTTGTTTTTCTTTTTGCACACACCAGAAAAAAGGTATCAAAATTTTTTGTGCTTGTATACTAACATACACATACAAGTATGTATATGAACATTGCTGCTGCCCTGTTCGTTTTATGCTGTAGAGTGGATGCTATTGTTGGCTACAGACTCCAATGTCATCTGGGTTTGGAGTCTTCCAGCTTATGATTTCATCTTTGCAAATGCTGATTTTCAGAAGTCTGTTTATATGTACTGTAAACTGAAATGTTCAGTCTGAAATAGTTTTAGACATTAAATTCTAATCAAAACATTTTATGGTTGAATTATGCCTGCTTCCACTGTTATAAAAATTCTGCTAGTGAAATCACATCATAGTATTTTAGATTAGATGCCTAACACTTGCTTGTTCATGCACTTCCTTCACCCAGACAAGCTTAGGACTCTGAAAGGCACATATTATTTCTGGAACAAATCAAACAAAATAACCCCTTTTGTATTAGCATTTCCATGAGAGGCTTAATGTTGGGGAATTTTTTCATTTAAGTCAGTCACCGTCTTTAGTTTGGTAGCTGCCTTGGAAGATCATGCAATTCCTTTAAATTCCAGGATAAATGCCATTATACAATGTTATAGAATGGGGGTCGGTGATCTTTTGAATGTCTCAGTGGGCAAAATAGGTGAAGGGAAACAGTTCTGCCCACTTAGCAATTCATCCAAGTCCTGCTATAAGGACTGGAAAGACACCCATTGACTTCACTGGGAACTGGATGAGGCTCTAAACGTCAATAAAATCAAAGAAGTCTCACAGTGAATCGGCCTATCTGGCACACATTAAAAAAAACGATTGTAAATTTTGAAAATGACTCTTCTTGCAACGTAGGCCAATTGGTCAGCTGCAAACTTGGCACGGTTGTGAAGCATGTGTCCTGGGCAGTCTGCAGGAACATGATGTTCTTTTTTGCTTCTGAGAGCTTTGGAACTGAAGAAAAAAGGACTCAGCCCAATGCTGAAGACTAAATACTGAAATAATGGAGCTAAATACAGAAATCAACAAATACTTTACAGAAGCAACACTTCTTTTGGAAGAAAATAAATTAACATATGCCCCAAAAGTTGAAATATTTTTAAGGCAAGTGTACTGCTCCATTGTGTGTCCTGGAAAAAAGAGCAAAATTCAGAGAATTCTCTGGCAGAAGCTGATGGAATTTGACCTTTATATCAATGCACTGTAGAAATCAGGCAGAATTCCTAAAAAAAATTTAAAAAAATCAAGCATGTAATTTTCATCCTTTAACCATCTGTGGGGGGAGTGAACTCATCCAAAGAGAGGAAAAGCTACTGAGCCCTAGGCATCCAAACTGCTGTGCAGAAATGTTGCTACTCTGTCTTCAAGTAGAAGTATGATTTTGCAGCACAGACTCTTCGTTGATGCTTTTAAAGCCTTTTGCAGGGGGTACGAACTCCAGAAAGAAAATGTAGACTTTTAACTGCATACAAAGACACGAGCAAAAATGGCTGTCGAATATTGTGGTTGATGTAATGTGCAAATAGAGCACAACATGCACACTTAGGCTTGAAAGCAGCCACTGCAAAACTGGTTTTGATTGCCCTGATTTCCCACAAAGGAAGCTTCTCATGTTTAGAAAGCAGGAGTAATGTCATTAATGGCAACGGAGCTTCACCACAATAAAAGAAATGTGAGGTTCAGTATCTGTACCATGCTGCTAAACCATAATCTCAAGAGACGTCAAGTCTAGCGTTCTTACAGCTCAGCATTCTGCAATTACATAGCAAAAGATACTTTAGAATTCCTTCTTTCATGTCTTAGGGGATAGACTGCACTGGTAAAACAACATATCGCAGTATATATGTTTAGTAACTAAATATCCCCGTGACCTAGCTAGCTGCTTCTATCCTGTAATTGTACCTTTTCAAGGAAAGTGAATTCCTGAAGAGTAGAGTTGCAGTTGTTAAAGGGACTTCAGAACTTGGTTTTCAAACAAAGAAATAGTCACTTCTTAAAAAGCAGGTCTCTGCAATTTTAAATTAGTATTTTAATTTGGGGGCTTTAGTTCCCCAAAGTTGCATCTGCCTTTTGTTTTGCTTTTTACATCCAGCTATTGCATGTGATCTGGAGTTCTCATCCTCTTCCTCTGCTTCCCTGCTGGCTCCGAGTGCCTTTGTGATCGTGTTCCACAGAGACCCAGCCTGGCAAGTGCAGAAAAATACATTAAAAGATTTTTTTAAGGGTCATTTTAAAACTCCCATTTTCACTAATTCAAGCTTTGAAAAGTGATAGAAATTGACCACTAGTAGCTTAAATTGACTCATGGATGCTAATGGTGCATTTCCACCTCTGTTTCTATGGAAATGGATGTCAGCCTGGAGAGGGGGGAATGATTTTAAACGTACTTCATAAAAGCTGTCCCCTACCTGATGTTCTTTTTCTCTGAAACCTAACTTAGAAAGGTTTCTGGTAGCAAAACCAAAGCACTGCTGACTGTTTTCAGCTGCTATTTGAGAACTGGGCACCTAAATGCATTTTTCAAACGTATACAAAAGAACATTCCATGTCCACTGGCTTACAGATCCTGATCTGTCATTGTCTTGCATCCCATGCAATAATTCACAGAAAGCATGTATATAGTACTATAAAAGTAGGATGGGAGAACAAAGCATTAACAAAGTGGGATAAGATTGCTCTGTTCCTGCATTCAGTATTCTTGTAAAGAACGAGGCAAGATGTGAAGGAAACATGGGAGAAAAAAAGTGGCAAATTTTAAATATCTACTCCTAAAGGGAGCACAAATGTTGTCAGGCACCTTGTCTGTCCAAAGACGTTTTGCAAGTAAAGTCTAATGCAACATTTCTTTCTAAAAGGTGTTGGCTTGTAGCAACATTTCCTTAGGAAGAGTAATATTCCCCCCCTCCCCCCTCCCCCCAGTTCATAAATAAAATTCTCTTTGGTTCAACAGTACCAGTACCAAAATTTGTCCTAAATATTTAGATGAAATGTAAAAGGCTTCTCCCCCACCCCCAGCAGAAGATTGAAAGAATATAAAACTGATTATGCTTCACTGAAAAAGTCCCATCCATTTCTCTGATCTGTGTATATGTATGTGCACATCGTCTCATATAAAATACTGAAGAGGGATAACATGGAATAAGTATTTACACAGATTAATATGACAAATAGAAGTCACTCTTCCACTTTTCTAATTAACTTCTCCAGCACAGTGTGCAAAGGCAGAGAACACCTCTCCTGGCATGTGTGCTATTTCAGCAGATTTTGGAAAATTGCCACGCTCCTGTTTTCATGACTCTTTGATGGGTTCTCCCATTGGCTTCTCCCGTTGGCCATCACCTGTGTTTAGTTTTTTTGAGTCAGATGCAATCTAACATGCAGCATGCCTATTTAATATCTGTAACTGGGCATACTGCAGAGTCTCAACAGCGTAGCCCCTTATAGATTTAGCACACTGAGTATTTTGCATAGTGCATGACCCATGGATTCTGTATGTGGTTCTCATTGTCTGAGGTCCTGCCCTTCTTGCCTCTCTCATTGCATACTTTGTCCATCTGCTCCATTGATCAAGTGGCAACATACTTCATTGAAAAGAGGGTGCTGACCAGTTTGTATCTGGTTTGAGCAGCTGACTTTACATTGATCTTAATGCAAAGAAATATTTTTGACAATTTGTCACAATAATTTTCTCTCTTTTCTGAAAAAGACCTTTATTCTGGAACAGTTCCCACCTGGAAGAATGATGCACCATTATGTGGCAAATTTGGATTCTTGGATTCACTGGTATGGACTGGAGATAAATTCTTTCCTTGTTGGATGTTTAAAATGCTTTTGGAAGTGGAGTAAGGAAAAGAATATTCTTTTTTTTTTTTTTTTTTTTCCCCTGCAAAATGCTGTGGTGTTATCTGAGGTAATGTTTCTTGTCATAAGCTACAGTCCCTCAAGAGATCACACTTCTCTCACTGAGCTGCTAGGATGTGTCACAAGAATCCCTGATCATAGTACCACAGGGAAAACTGAAATCCCAGGGCGTGAACATGCTTAGCATCTATCGGATCAATCAAATTAGGCACTGGTGAGAAAAGGAAGAATTCAGCTGAAAACCAAAAGCATATATAACATTATGTTGAAAAATTTTATTAGTCAAAAAACCAGTTTTCTGTTGGAATTAAGTTTGGACAAAAAACCCCTCTCAACCAGTCATATCTGAAAGGCTAACACTCTGCTGATGGCAAACTATTTGGTTGCTACTTTTGTACAGATGGCTGCATAACATTCACAGAAGGAATGATTCTAGGAGCCAGTTTTTCAAATGTCATCTTCTACATATGTAAGTGCAAATGGGTCCCTGTGTATCACTTGTGCATGCAAATGATAGACCTAGCATTTGCACATCAAGCACAGATCAGCTTTGGGCATTATCCTACAGATGGACAGATAAGGTGTGAATTACATTTATTCAAAGAAAGGCAAGCTACAAATCCGTTTAAAAAGGTGATCTCTGGGTTTGTCTACTCCCTGCAACACAGAGCTGCTGAGGTAAACAGTTACTCCTACACATTTTTGTGAAGATAACTTTTTCATCCTCTTGGTATGCTTTTATTACCCTATCTCCAAAGATCTGGTACCATTTGGTAAGGCTTTGCATTGCAGAAACCAAGGCAGTTTTTTTTTTTTTTTTAAATTCATACTGGCATGGGCTGTCAATAATTACACACTTACCTCTGCAGAAAACTTGGCAGAAAGAAAATATACTGGGTCCATATTAGGAGACTGCATTAGTTAAAAACAAAAATCTGTGATATCCTTTTCTTTGTATCTGTCATTAATGATGCATCTTTGGCTGGGAAGTTTGTGCTTCTGATTAAAAATAGTCACTGTTTGATGTAAGGTGTTGGGGGTTTTTTTGGTGGTTTGGTGTTTTGGGTTTGTTGTTGTTTTTTTGTTTTGTTTTGTTTTGTTTTGTTTTGTTTTGTTTTGTTTTGTTTTGTTTTTTCCAGTCTTCTTCTTGCCGAGAATAGGTTTCTTACCTTAATAGCTAAGATGAAGAAATTTTGGGCCAGGCTCTCAGCAAGTCTCAACCGGTTCCATTGACTTCTATATCAATTATGCAGTCACAGACTGAAAATACATAGCTTCAATGAGACTCATATTAATTTAGAATAGTGTTAAACTGCTAATAGACTGCTATATATAGATGTGCAACTACAAATGTGTTAGCTGGTCATGCATCAGATATCACATTGAAAGTTTTATCACTGCTTCACTGAGTAGTAGAGAAGTAGTAAGGTTTCACTCTTACTTACTGGGAGCAGCAGCAGTTCTTCAAATAGCATCATTTTAAATGAGTAACATGCAATAAAGTCCCTTTTGCCTGACTGATTTTACTTAGTATTTGTATTTCAATGGAAAATGTAACATACCTTTCCTCTGTCTAAGCACAACTCTTTCCATGCCTCCTTTATGAATTTGATGAGAAAAGGGAGTCAGAACATACAATTTTTAGTTTTTACAGATATTGTTAGCCTTCCTTCAATGTTCTTGCTATTTTTAAGGTACTTTGTTAATTGTGCCTTGTTTGTCCTTTTGCCAGCTATTTGACACCGATAATGTTAACATAGGTGAAATAAAGTTCATGGAAAGTATTGTATTTCTAAAAAAGCAGACAGCTTAGCAAGTTCTCTGCCAGTCTGGTCATATGACAAGGCAGAGACTTTACCATGACACACTGGGTTTTCAAATTAGACGTAAACCTTATAGTAAGAGGTGAGTTATCTGACTGTTACAGTGCTGCTTTTTGGCTAATGAGCCATAAACATGTTTGTTGGTATTCAGATGTATGAACAATTAAGAACATACATAATCACTCATGAAAAAGAATTGAGTGCAACTTTTGTTTGGATTCTGTGGGAGCACAACTCCGATGAGTATTGGCTTTCCGATTAAAGGCAACACAATTGTTTTTACTGGTTTTAGATCTTTGTGTGTGCAAGAGACAATGTCAGAGAGACAAGTTTCAGAAGGCTTGGTGCATTATTATTTTCTTTTTTATATTGATGAAGTTGTAGAGCTTAAACAATGTAAGATGTGAAAGACACTGAAGGAGATCTAATTTTTCTAAGCCCAGAGAGAAGGACCAGAAGACCTGAAACAGTACACAGTGAGTAAAGTTTTCCTAGAGGTAGCAACACACCAAAAAATGAAGCATGCTGCTATCAAGTTGGATGTAGCAATAGCTAACACAGCTGCTTGTCTTCTGAATGAAAGGGATGAAATTAATAAAATGAACATTTTCTTCCTGTCCTCTCCCCACAAATAGATTCAGAAAAAAGGGCCATGGGACTTCTTTCTTCCCCTTTGAACTTAAATCTTCAGGGACTGTTTTTTCTGTCTTTCAATTTCTGGAGCCACCTGTATAGTGAATATCTCATAATCTTTGCTAAGGAAACTGAAAAGAAGTGGAGAAACTGGGCCAGATCTTTAGTAATGAATGATTTTGCATGGGAAAGAAATGGACAAAAGAAGCACTGCAGAACAATTAGCATTAAGACATGAGCTTCATGTTTTGCTACATAGTTGTCTTGAGAGAGTGGAATTTGTAGTCGAGTGCATCCTGTAATTCAGTACTTAGCATTTGAGAAGAGCATTTCTTTCTGCCATCCCTAAAGTCTTATCCCACCATGCGTTTTGCTGAACATGGAAGACAAACGTCTGACATGAAAAACAAAAGCATGTTTCTCCTGCTTTGATGCAAAGTATTGGACTAGGTAATCTCTTGAGATCCCTTTCCTATCTCATTTTCATTGATTGTATTATTGCAGGCAACTTCCCAGTGATCATAGAGTTTTCTCTGAATGATGGAAAAGCAAAATTGCAATTAATTAAAATTAAAGTTCTATCTAATTTTCATTTAGAAATTCACTAGTCAGAAAGTAAAATGCAGTTGGAAAGGAAATGGTCCTTGTCTCTGCTTGGATCAATATCACTCTATTGTCAACAATTCATTCTTTGATATGGAGATGCAGTTTCTTCTTTCTCCAGTGCAAATCCTAGTTCAGGTCTCTTTTGCTCTACCTTACTGGTAATAGGTGATTGGTGAATTGATATTTGACATTTTTGCAGCTAAGTAAATTCAAGACTGGTTCATACTGTAACATGGAACTGTGCAGCAGATCTGAATTCTGTGCTGGGCATAGAATTTCCAAGAGATTCATTTCAGTTTGTTTAGTCTACCTTTTGCTTACGGAATATAAGCATCCTCTTGCGAAGCATCTACAAAAGATAGAACTGTAGCCAAGAACTGGCAGCCATTCAGAAGGGACACGAAACTAACATGAATTCATCTCGAAGTCACTAAATGCCAAGGCAAGTTATCATAAATCCTGCCAAATTTACTGGATGCTTAATACATGTGGTAGACACAAACCAGACAGCATTCTGCAGGCAGACATGCTCTTAGAGAGCAAAGGCTACTCCTCCTCTTTCAAGTGCTGTTGCTCCATATAGTGCCTATAGGAAGACTGAAGTCTCAGTGGCATTTCAATGTGAATAGCCTTTCCACATACTGCTGAGTGCCAGGTTTCTTATAGACGACTCTTGAAATGGCAGGTATCCCAGATCAATAGTTATGGTCCAGATTTCTTGCATTTAAGTTCTTTGATTCATAGATGGATATCAAGGGCTTCAGAACAGTTTCAGAGTGAAACATTTGTAGTAGGTATGAAAGAATGGCATTCTGAGATAAATGTGACACAGCTCCTGTAGAAAGGTAGGTATGGATCTATAGATTGTTCTTTCAAACAGCAGTTACCTCATTCTTGTCACTGCTCTTCAAATATGAAAAAGAAAATAATGCTATAGCCTGAAGGTTTGAGCTGAGCAAAATGAGCTGCAGTTATGTTTTTTCTCATTAGGTAAGGAATTCTACTGTTCTACTCCTTGTACTCTGTACTGAGAAGTACATGCAGGTATGGAAATTTACACTTGACTCAAAGGGAAACTCAGGTGTGGAAATATGGCAGAGGAGAGGCTGTAGATAATTCTTTTTTTTTCTTCTGTATTTCCAATATGTCTTGAAGGTACAAGAAAAACGTCATGTTTTATCCTTGAAATGTTAGGTGGATTTCAGCATGGAGGTGAGAGAGGGAACAGCCAGAATCACAGAATAACAGAATCACAGAATCACTAAGGTTGGAAAGGACCTGTAAGATCATCAAGTCCAACCACCAACCAACACCACCATGCCCGTTAAACCATGTCCCACAATGCCTCATCCACACGTTCCTTAAACACCTCCAGTGAGGGTGACTCCACCCCCTCCCTGGGCAGCCCATTCCAATGCCTCACCACTCTCTCAGTAAAGGAATTTTTCCTAATATCCAGTCTAAACTTCCCCTGCTGCAACTTGAAGCCATTTCCTCTCATCCTTATGAAGAAATTCAACCCACCTTCCACCCCCAAAACATTTCAAGCTCCATGTGCTGCAGAATGCCGATACCCCCATTACCTGACCTAATTGAGAATCATTATGCACAGCTCTAACCAAAGGTCCCCTGTGATCTCTAAACCTCCTCTAATGCCTTCACGAGAAGCAGCACCCAGAGAGCAGTTGGTGTACAGACCTGACTACTAAAATGTGGGCCCAGGAGATTTCAATTCATTGTTTTGAAACAGTGTAAGTGGACATTTAATGGCTCTGTATTAAAAGTATACAGGGACTATTGAAACAGAAGTGGTTAAGAATTTTTTCCATGAATATTCATAGTTTCAATTAAATACTGCATCTTTTATTCTATTTTAGTTTGATTACTCATACATTGCAGGGATGCTGTCCAACCACTCATCCCCAAACCTGTAGAGTTGCATGGGGTTGTTGTGGCCAAAGTGCAGGCCCCGGCACTTGGCCTTATTAAACCTCATACAATTGCCTTGGCCCATCGATCCAGCCTGTCCAGGTCCCTCTGCAGAGCCTTCCTACCCTCCAGCAGATCAACACTCCGGCTCAAACTG
>KL278399.1:23307-43648 GCA_000699545.1 Podiceps cristatus
CGCTCCATAATCTTCCCCGGCACCGAGGTCAGGCTGACAGGCCTGTAGTTCCTTCTGTCCCTTCTTGTAGATGGGTGTCATGTTAGGAAGCTTCCGGTTGTCTGGGATGTCCCCTGTTCTCCAGGACTGTTGAAAAATGATGGAGAGGGGCTTGGCAAGTTCCTCTGCCAGCTCCCTCAGCACCCTTGGGTGGATGCCATCAGGCCCCATAGACTTGTGAGTGTCCAGGTGGCATAGCAGGTTGTTAACTGCTTCCTCTGGGATAATGGGGAGCTTATTTTGCTCTCCATCCTTGTCGTCTAGCGCAGGGGGCTGACTACCCTGAGGATACCTGGTTTAGGTTCTTACTGGAACTGGTCTCATTCCATACAAAGAGTGACCGCAAATGCAATTTCCTGAACTTTTAGCATTCGTATTTACTGCCTGACTTCTGTGACTTGTATCTTGCATATTCAGACTCTAGTTTTAATGATAGCATAGGCCTCTATCTTTCTCTCATATACGTTTTAGTCCATTATGCCTCTAATTGCAACACAAACAGCTCTCTCCTGTGCCTGACATGGTTTCCCCTTTCAGAAGGTACCACCCATCATTCAGTGGCATGACTTTGTAGCCTCTATAGTCAGTCTTAAAACAGCAGTCTCCTTTATGCTTTTCTGTACTCCAGGAGCTCTTTGGAACTTGTTCCTGGGAGTGGAATGCAGACTAATAAAATTCCAGAGTATGTGAGGTTTATAAATAAATTAAAATAGTCTCATCTGAAATACTTAGAAGGGTATTTGCCAACACTAACTGTAGGCATGCGCACATACATACCCTTTACCATCTCTTTTTGACTTCTTTAAACAGTTCATCCACCCACTAGATTAAATGTATAAGCCACTAGTGTAAATCTTTCTCTGTTAACGCTGTATTTTATCAAACACCGTTTGGACTCCCAATGGCAAATGTTCCTGGAGCCGCAGAAGTGAGAAAATGCCTACAGTGGACTTCAACTTTTCCCAAAGAGTTTTACAAGCTTTCTGGTGGGAAAAGTCATGTGTTACTTTCCCTGCTTTATGCCCAGTGTTGAAAGTATTTTAATAAAAGAGAACTGAAAGAAATTAATGTATCCAATCCCAATCAAGCATCTTCACTTAAACCTATGTGGATCTTCCAATGGTGGAACAGGAACTGTAATTTAAGAACTGCTATATCTCTCATTTGTTGGTTGCTGTCCCACAGCTGCTTCAGCCTTACAAGCCAGTTTATGGCTTTGGAAATGGAAAAAAGAGGTCAAACTGCAGATATAATAATCACTGAATGATAAGTAGATTGGAGGTTGGACAAAGAGAAAGCCTCTTGTTTTCTGATAGAGGACAACATTTTTGTCCTAAATTTGTGCCAAGTCTGGGGTGGTTTTGTTGGTGGTGGTTTTTTGTTTGTTTGGGGGGGGATGTGGGTGTTGGGGTTTTTTTTGGGGGGGAGGTGCGAGAGGTTTGTCAGTTTGTTTTAAATTAAGTCAGCTGTTTTAAGTCAAATGTCCAGTCTACACAATTTGGTTTGCTTTTCAAAACATAGTTATGGATTCTACTGTATCATGTCTTTGCATTCTTGTTGCGGCACATAGGTAAGGCAGAATGAAGCCTCTGGATCTGGGAGGGTGGCAGCCGTACACGTGCCACACTGTCTAGGTTGCCTGCCAGGCAGGTTTCAGGGTGTACAGGAAGATGTAAATCCCATGCCTGTTCACTAAGGCTTTGTGCACAGAGGGATGGATTTTTATTAGAATGTTTGCTTTATTCTGGATTGTTCAACGCACCTTATTGCACCTTCAAAGAACGTAGGGCCTTCCTTGTGTTTCCACAGCAATGGAAGGATTTTGAATCTCAGTTCCCACTGCAAGGCACTGTACAGCTCAATCTACTGCTGACTATATTTCTGCCTCAGATTTGCTACTGTTTCTTAAGTAGATACGTCTCTGTTTAGATTTTTTTTCCCTCTGGCTTTGATCCCATCACCAGGAGTTTCCATTTTCAGTCTGTAGCAGAAGGCTGCCACAAAATATGTTCAGCTTTCAGGACATGTAGAATGTGTGAATCTATCGAGCTTGTCAGGTGGAAGAATGTGGCTTCAATAGGTTTAAATAGATGCTATAAATACTACTCATAAAAAGGCTGCTCCTATTTAAAAAGTTTGTTTGAAAAATGTCTATGCTTTACTGGCACTAAAAAATAAAATTAATGTAGAATTAGAATTTCAAAGCAAAGTGGACTACTGCCTGTTCCTTTCCTCAGCAGGGCAACTGTAAGTTTATGGAGTTTGATCCACTAAAGAAACATATGACAAGACAAGATGTACTAATCAGCCAACTAGAAGATGGCTTTTTATGTCCTGATCTCTAATAGAGTTTGGAAACATCCCCGATAAAATAAGATGGCCAGAGGCCAGAAGCACATCTCATCAAGATGAGTGGGAATCAGACAGTAGAATGAAATAAGACAAAACACATAAAATTTCTTGTGGAGTGAATTCTTAAACCCCAAAGAGTTGCTTTTGTCACCGTGTTAATTTCAGTATTATCACAATGCTTCATTATAATTTGGATTTTTTTTCCTAAATAAAAAATAGGAGGCTTAACATGAAAGCCAGTTGTTACAGTAGAAAACTGCAGAAAAACATGAACTCCAAGTGAATGCTTTGTTAATTGGCATGTTTTGACAGATCATAAATCAGGTAGGAATTTACGCATCTTCTACAATTGCCACCGTACTAGCAATCAATTGTTCTCTTATGTACCCTAAAAGCCAGAAGGCACAAAAGTGGCCTCCTGTTTAACATGTCTCCTTTTTTTCTGGATCAGACTTCTTGGAAGTGTTTGCATAAGTAAATAGCAAGCTCCAAAAGTGGAACTTCTTTCACTGTGTTTTAGAAATTGATTTCTACTTTAGCTGGAGTAACTTTTGAAAGTAAATCTGTCTAGGCTTTTAAAAGGTCTTCTGTCACCAAGCTATTACTGATATCACCAACATAATGGCAAACTGATGCAGAAGGTGAGAAGTTCCCTCAACAATACCAAGCACTTGGCCTCCCAACTGCAATGATTTTTATAGTGGTGTAGTTGTCCCGTGTAGCAGCAGGTATGAGAAGTGATTACTTCCAGAATGGTTAAGCTCTTCCACAACAAATATCTTCTCGTAGTTCAGGATGTTTCCAATGCCTGAAACCCTGTTTGTAAAGGCAAGAAACCTCCCATTATCTGCAAAACATGACACATTTATCTTCCCTTTGCAAATTAATTGGAATGGTGGATAGAAAGTATATAATCTCCATTATTTGGAAAAATGAGCAGTCAATGAGAACCTGACTTGTTCATTTGTAGTTAGAGCTCAGAAATGCAACTGGAGCTGGGGAATGGAGATTCAGGGTCCAGTCCCCACCCTCTGAACTCATTTGCAAGTATCCCATTGCTGTTGGAGAGAGTACAACTAGACACCATCTAGCACACTTTGTATCGTATTTAACTTTCCCAATTGAATGAGTAACAATGAATGGCTTGAGTCCCTGGCTTAGTCAGTTCTGAGGTAATGTCCAAAATTAGCTTAGTCTTCCTGCTTGCCCCCAGATAATTAAAGAAAAGCTACATCAAATTCAGTCGCCATAAACAGCTCTGTGGGAATTGAATCTACAGGACCTACATGGCTAAGTGGATGAATCTGGCTATACATCTTGACAGAAATCCGAGATTGCAGATACTTACATAAATTCCCATCACCGCTATCAGTGTGAAGTACTTACAGCTGTGGGTATCTGAGCCTAAGTCATCTAAACTGGGAATTGCAGCAAACTCCACATATGTAACTGAAGCACAAAGCCTACACCGAGTAGGTTATTTAAGCATGAATCTTTGTACAGCTGACTTTAGTATTTGCACATCTTCTTTCCCCTGATAGAAATCAAAAGAGACACTCTGTAACCTGCATGGAGATAAATGAATCCGTATAGCAGCATGACTTATGAATTACTCTGTTGACACGGGGCAAATCCACATCAACTTCTTTGTCCCTGGACAGAAGCAATGCTAGTTAACCATAAAAATACCTTTGAGGTCCAGCTATAAGGTCCTTAGCTAATTTCCTTTTAAATACTGCCTTTACCTCAGTGCAGACATTAGCCTTTCTACATGCTTGTGCGTTTTTGTGCTGTAAGTGGCTTGAGCCACTTGAGGTGTTTGGGTTTTTTTAATACTCAAAGCCAAAGTACTTTGAAATACTTTTACATTTTCGACTAGACCGTTTAATCAAAGTTGCTCATTGCCTAAAAAATAATAGGATCCTAAATTTTCAAAGCCCAAAGATATATTGACCAAAAGAAGACCAAGTTTAAGTCTCCTATTCATATTCCTTTCACTTGCTTTTCTTACTATCTCTTATTAGAAAGATATTTTGGCAAATATAATTTACCCAACTTCTCTTCAAGAAACTTTTGAAAGCTAGGTAATAGAAAGTATACTTGAAACTTCTAAATGCTTTGTTTTTCATGCTGTGGCATTTCAAATTGATCTTCAATTATAAAATAAGGCCAGCAACAAAATACAATTTGCTTATCATACTTCTAAGTGAATACAGCTCTTTCTAGTCCTACTTCCAGGTATTCACTATTTTTTATTTATGTTGAAGAAGTCACTAAACCTTCAGTAACCCAGTACTGTCAGATTCTCACCATTCCTTGTCTGTTCCATGGAGTTTCTAATGCAGAATTGCAGAAACAGCATGAATGATGCATCACAACAGCCATAGCGTGATAATTTCTTGGTGACTTATTAATACAATTAAAGAGCAACATACATTCCTTATCTTTGTTTTCTTTGTAGTAACAGCAGTTAAAAGAGGATTTGGGGTGTTCTCTTGGTGAAAACCATTGGGACTTTTTCTGTGAAAGAAATAAAACATCACTTCTTGAGTAAGTAAAAACTGGGTTTCAAAAATGCTCTGAACAATGCAATGAAGTTTATTTGCTGTTAGAAATGCTTAGCATTTGTTTTAGCAGGGAACAAGTTGACAATGTGAGAATTGTTCAGGCAGAAACCGATGAAATACAAAGTGTTCTTCCTCACCTCGTGTCACACATGAATTATTAACATTCCTAAAAATTTCTCTCTCCCTCAGTCATCTCCTGTTAATGCAAGAAGACTCTCATATTTTCTAATGCTTTCCCTTTATGCAGTCCACAGTAAGGGACTTAACTGTCAAAAGAGAGGGATTGTGCCAGCAGTTAATTGCAAGTGCAATAAAACTCCTTGCTTTGAAGAATGACCCAAGTTCTCCAATCTATTCTATATTGCATAATGTTGATTCAACTACCCAACGCAGTGCACAATTTGTGAAGTAAAAACCATGCCCTAATCCCAAACTTTCAAATAAATCATAAACTACTCTTTCCTGCTCCCTTCTCCTTCCCCCCTTGTCTCTCTCCCCTCTCCCCCCCCAAAGAAAAAACAAACAAACAAACAAACAAACAAAACCCCAAACAAAAACCAAAAAACAAACCACAAAGCTGAAGGGGAAAGCTATATTGCTATTTCTCCACCATCAGCAGGCACTTGTGATAAACACTAGTAGAACGTGCATCATTACTGCTTGTCACCCTGCATGTGGATGAATGGTAACCTAGTACAGCTATCAGTTACTTCAGCAACCCCGGTGCCATATCCATGTGGTCGAGCAGAAGCCTGCTGTGGGGTAAGGCTTTCCAAGCTGGCTGTGTACCCGCACTACTTTCAAAGCAGAATGCAAAAACTTTTTGATACTACACAGTCAATTTCCCCAAACTAGTAACTGTTTTTCATGCTCAGGTCAGTGATTTTGTTTAGTTCAGCACCTCACTTTACCTGGAATTTTCTTTACTGCTGTTGAGCTGATAATGCTAATTACACACAATGTAGTTAAGCAGACAACTTGAGATGGGACTTAAAAACCTAAGAATCAGTCTCCACATAACTCATATGTATGAATTACACCATTTACCTTCATATGGCTCTTGGACATGTAGGATGAAAACCGCTACAGAGAGCTGGAACTCCAACTGAAATTGACCTCAGGTGTATGTCCCAAAGCTAAGGCAATTCTGCATTTAATCATTCCACCTAAACTTCAGTTTGCTATTTGACAGCATACTGCATAGAGCCTAAAGCAATACCCTCCTCCTCAAGAAGTTTCGATGTTCTGCTGCGATCATGGTTCACACTATGCTGCTGCTCAGCACAGAAGGGAGCTCCCTGTGTGCCAGCCATGATGATATCTGGGTAGCAACACTTCTCATTTTGCGGGTTTCCTATCAACAGCCAGCAGTTGCCCACTGGTCTCAGAACACACCTCACCAGTACTCAGCCACATGTCTCCAAGCGAACACGGCTGCTTATCTCAGCTGGCAGCAACGGCAGCTGGTTTCCCAATTCAGCTGCAATCAAATGGGTCGTTGATCGGCTATTATAATCACAAATATGGCAGTTAATGGCTGACAGACCCTGCAGATGCTGCTGCATTTTTCGTAGCTGTGCCATAGGGCAAGGTGATTTTTTTCCCCAAACATTGTGAAACCCTGCATAGACCCCCCCCTCCTGCTTTCTGTGTTTCCTGCTGCTTCTCTGCGTGTCCACCTACTGTCTGGATCGTCCTTCTTTCCCTGCTTACCTTTGGTCTTATTCCATACCAGTAAGAGTTATTCCTTGATCCTTTTCCTCAGCTGTCCTTGTTCCTTCAAAGCTTCCCGTGGGATTGAATATATTTCTCTCAGTCTGTCCTATAAGGGGAACTAATTAGATACCCGAACAATCTGATCTCTAAGTAAGCAGCCCTTAATGTCTTTGAAGTCAGTCACAGAGATCAGGTTTTCTCGCCTGACTAAAATTTGTCTTTCATTTTTGCTTTCACATAAATTGTATGAGTCTTCTGTACCACCCTTCTGCCCAGGATCACAGTATGCAGACAGACACCTATATTGTCTCTGCCATAGGCTGAGGGCTGGCAGCAGGGCCTCAGGCAATTCACAGTCCTTCCTAGTCTCCCAGCAAAGTAATAAAACCTTTTGGTTCTTACTTTTCATCTTTCATCTATGTCCCCCAGCTTGCTGTATAGATAGGCTCTGATCTTGTTTCATCTGTCTGCAGAAGCACTTCCTGAGGAATCGAGGTGGCCACTGAAGCTTTTGCTGAAGTCTTTGTTTAGCAACAATAAATTTAAAGCCAGAAAATCAGCCTAGGTTCCAAAGGGGGTGAGTAAGAAGGACCTATATTTGTGGAGGTGGGTGCAGGCTGTGTATGTAAGAGGTTTTGTCTTTCATAAGGAGGTTGCACGCTAATTCTGCTGTAATTATAGCAGGCAGAAATGCAATAAAACCATAGTCTCAACAATATTATAATACATTTTACAGAAATAGTTGCAGATATTTTCTACAACTGCATCTATACCAACACAGTTGGAAACAATTTCCAGTTCATGCCCCTCAGACCTGTTTTAATCCCATCTCAAGGGAAGACACAGACTTTGATGGGACAACTCCTTTCCTTCCCTCTTCCAGTCCTTACAATGTACCTCAGGCAGGAGTTATCCTGTGCTCCTGGTAGATGCCAGCCTCTGGTGTTTATCAAAGTAAGCCTTCCCTTGTAATTTATTTGGTGGCATGATGTGGTTGAATAACAAACATGACATGCCTTTCTTCCAGCCATGTACAAAGCTAGCTGAAGCAGGCTGCCAAGATGCTGGATGTGATATAACTATCATGCTAAGGCATTTGTCAGACTCCTGTTTGCAATGATAGCATGATGCTACAGACCTGTGCTACACACTAACTAAAAGCAAGTTGCTGCTAATTAATCAAATTCTTTCAGGCAATTACAATCTCTGATCTTTGTTTGCCTTACCAATGGCTCAGACAGAATGCAAGTTCCTTCAACTGCTCTTCTTAAGAAATGTCTTCATTCTTTCTCCTCTTAAGAAATCACCCTTAGAACTCAGCCTACATCCCAAAGCTCATTACAGTCCACTAGCCCCTTCAGTCTTTGGGGAAAAAAAAGAGTCTGCTTCTTTGAAGAGCCACAGAATCTCCTCTGTAACAAGCTAGCTTTAAAGATATGATTGCTATATGCTACCTCCCCTATCTCTTTAATCATAGCTTTAAACCTTTGTGTTGTCTTCCATCCAATTTAGAAAGAGTAACATTTCAGAGTAATGATCCAAAACCTGTAACATCCCATATATTTTCCTGTCCATATGGAAAAACAGTTCTCTGTGTTCTTTGCCACTGAGTTCTTAGAAAGCCACAGCAAGATAAGAACGCTGTTTAAACATATTTTGCATCTAAGAATAGTATGAAGCAAAAAAACCCTGTAGAAATGCTTCATTGCAATGTAAGAGCAAATCCTACCCTTTAAATTTCACTAGGAGCTGCCTTCCCCTTGCTCTCCTTTCCTGCTGCTCCCTAGGAGGCTAATGAGCCACAGGTGGCCATGACCTTTGCCAATTGACCTTTGCCTGTCCAGCCTGTAGCCCTAAGACCTCTCACCCTGGTCATGCCCTGGCAATAGGCCTTGCCACATGTAGTTAACTCATCAACCCTATACCATATTTGAAACCGTGTTATTAGATAACAGAATTAAAACCAGCACCAACAGCAAATGCTTTCAGCAAATGAACTATAGACTCACTTTTAATTAATATCTGTGTTCTTAAAGGCAAGAGTGTATTTGTTCATACAGTGAGAACAGGCAAGGCTTGCAAACACAGGTGAGAAATTAGTTAATGACATGTAATAATATATTGGTGGGAAGGGTTCCTGTTGCTTGTGCTGCATTTGACATTGTCGTGGAATATTATAGTATACTTCCTTTATCACATACGGTAACAATAATGTGCTGGAAGAGAGCTGTATCTATTTTCGTCATCCTTTGTGCTTGACAGCTCTCAAGGTGACACCAAATTATTCTTCTGATCTTATGGATTCCTGTGGAGCTGCCTCTCAAATGTTGATCTAAGACACGTGAGAAGAGTTTCTCTCAAAGTGGTATTGTCAGACAGCATATGGAAGTTAAACTAAATGTAGCTCAGCTTCACCCTATGGAATCAGATTCATTAAGGGATTATCCGAAAACCGTAAGTATCTGAGTTGCAGGTGTTTGAGCTCTCATGTATACATGTTATGAATACATATGGCCAGACAGCTTCCTTCACAGAGAGTGAAGGCTGACACATATCTTGAGTGAAAGTACAATCGCTAGAATAACACATAGTCTTGAAAGCATCTCCAGTTAATATTTTCAGAAAACAGAAGTGGTGCATGTAGTGCACCCTCTGAGGAAGGATATATTTGAGCAAAACTTACTGCCTCTCAGAGATCATCCATGACAAATGACAGGAGGTGTGCACATCTGGATTTAAATATATGTCAGAGTAGAAAGGAGTTTCAACAAAAATTAGGTAAATTTTTCAGCTCAAAATGTAAGTCTCTTGAAAACCTGCATTATCTGACAGCAATCTGTGTTTGGTGTTTCACATGTATTCAGTATGAGGTGTGTTGGGAGACAGTTAGGAAATGACTCAAATGTGGTGAAATTGCTGATATAAAGTGAGGATTACTAGAAAAGCTGCATTAACATGGAAAGACAGCACACACCATCATCAGTCATTGACAACCTGTTGATAACCAGAAATAGTTTATCAGGACTCCAAGGGGGCCTTGGCCTTTTAGTCAGTTCAGAGAATGGTCCTACATAACACAGTGTACGGTAGTCAGCTGAGAACTACACCTTCCCTAATTAGATATCTCTGAATATTTTTTAGCATTGCTTGAACAAGACGTATATAAAACTAGCTGCTCTAACGTACTGCTGTGAGGGGAATGTTCCTTTCCTAGAGAATATCAAAACTTCTTCACAACAGGAAGGGAGGTTAGTACTTTCAGGAACTAGCAGAATTAGTTCGGAAGATTAACAAGGGAAAGAACATTGGTCAGTAAAGACCAAGCAAATGGATACGATATGAAGGGCCCGACTCTGAACTCAAGCTCAATAGGAGCTGTGAGCTAAGGGATGTGAGTGCTAACAGAATCTAATAGGTTGTCTACAATGAAAATGAATTGACCCAAAAGAAAATCAAGGGAATCTGAGATAAAAACAAATGAGAACAATGCCTGAATTTATGGTACCAATTTCACTGTAACTGCTCAGAAATTTCCAAATTTACCTTCTTTTTTCTATTAAAAAATGTGAAATAAATATCATGACATCAGCTCACAGGAAGATACTGATCTGGGAATGTGGGGACAGACTGAGAACTTGTTTACAAGAAGAGCTGCAAAAGTTGCCTGACAGACAGATCTCTGTCAGAAGTTTGTCAGTTTGCTTAACTGTTTGCTTGGCCACTCACCTATAATGCAGCCTCAGGTTCATGACCTAAGTGTTAAGAGGTTGGCACCCCTGGAAGCTCCCATCCTATGTGCTCCCCTAGAGATCAGCAGGACAGGGGTTTTCAAGTTTGCGAAGTGCAGCTAAGTAGCACCTGAGAGCTGTGGTTGCTTCTGTTGGTAGAAGTTTGATTTGAAATATCTGAAATAAAATGCTTGTCAGATTTCAAAATGAAATGTGGTGGGAATTTCCCCTTTCCAAAGAAGCTTTGAAATTTCTGAAGACATTTTAGAACAACGTAGAATATCTTTCTCTTCCCATTTTGCAATACCTAACAGAAAGGAAATTCTTACTTTCATCAGCTCTAGCAGTTTTATAACAGAATGGCCAACACTCCCCCACTCACTTGCTTTAGTGACAAAGTGGTGTATCAGCAGGGAAACTTGTCAGGGTTAGCAATACAGGCCATGCTTGACTTCACATAGCTTGCCTTATGGTATTTTGTTTCCACTTTTCACTTTGTTGTTTCCTTAATATGCATTAGTCATGTCAGATTAAAAACTTTCCTCCTGAAAAGTGAGTGCATAGAAATTGACAAACAATTAGCAAACACAAGAAAAGACAAAGGTACCTGGATGAGGAAAAGGTGAGTTATTCAGGGTAAATGTTGGCCAGGAAGAGAAGTTGCTTTTGAAAGGATGCTAGGATGGTTTATCATTTATAAAGTTCTAAGCACAACTTCCTTTCCTGGATTTGCTTAAGCAAACTTGGTGAAAGGTGAGGGGAGATTAAACAACTGAACTTTTCTGGATGGGAAGAGGAAAGGGGTACATATTATTACCAAATTAGTTATAAAAAAACCCTCAACAAAACACAGAAGAGTTTCACAGATTTAAATACCGAACTTCTTGATAAAGAGACAAAGCAAGTGAAATGCTAAGTAAACATAATTACAGCTGGAAGTCCCTCTCCTAAATATGTCATATAATCAGTCATGTTATTCTATTTTGGCTAGGATAGCAGAAACCTTTGAAAACTATCATAGAATTGTTTAGGCTGGAAAAGGCCTTTAAGATCATCAGGTCTAACCATTAACCCAGCACTGCTAAGTCCACTGCTAAACCATGTCGCTAAGTGCCACATCTAGACATCTTCTAAATACCATACATCATCTCTCTGGTGAAATCGTACAATCCATATCATAACATGCTGTGAGCTGATTACTCATGGATGCATGAAGGTTCCTGCTACATTTGTATATCCACTGAGGATCCTGGAAAGTCCCTATCATTTGAGCATCCCTCCAGCAGGCTGGACTTCTGACTTGACACATCTGATACAATTATTACTCAGTGACATAAGAGAGTGCCAACAAAGACCTTTCTTTGCTTCTAGGTTGGAATCTTAAGCAGTTGATGTTCTGCAAGTGGTGATGCATTTCACTGCTGTACAAACTGTAGATCACAGCTGCAATGACTTTTCATCCTCTCTGGCTGTAAAGAGCCTTAGAAGGACAATCTGAAGGTTGTAGGTCTAAAAGAAATTGTTGTTTTTCAAAGTAAAAAGAAATCATGGGTCAACAATGAAATCAAGAGCCTTTCGAGGTCAGCCTATCTCATGTCCTTCCTGTTTGCTAAACAGTACCATGTTATATTCACGAGGGAGAGAATAATCTCTTCTACTAATACTCAGGCTTTGTCAAGCAGATTGTAAGCAATACAGATACTGCAAAGAGCCCTCACTCCAACAGCTGTGCAATTACCTTCTACGTCTGACTGGACCCCAATCTGGGAAAATGATATGGGACTAATGCACCTGATTTCCACTTGTCCAAACAGAAAGGGAAACACTGTGGAACATATATACCCTATGCATTGCTTTAGCCATGTATGTTTCTCATGAGGAACATGCAATGAAATTAAACTTATTGCCAAAAGAGAAAGTAAGGATATACTTCTGCTATCACTGATCCACTCAAGGGTTTTTCTTATATGCTTAGTTATGATCCTGGAAACACATGGCTGTGTTGCCCAGCTTTTTGATGGAGAATTGTATCAGTATTCTGTGCTTCTGGACTCTCAGTTGGAGGTAGAAGAAAAAGGCTGGAGCTGTTACCATTTATAATCTTTTGGTTTTTTCAGCTTCAAGGGAAACAAATCCAGTGTTAGGGTACAGAGATGAAATAAGATTCACAGGCTATTAAATGCTTTTGTTTGCTGTTGCAGTCAGCCACCAAGCACTCCTATAGGACAGTGCAAATATAGGCTCTGTGTCACATTATTGGCTTTCAAGGCATGAGTATAGGATTCCTCATAGTGTTAAAGGCTTTCACAGTAAATGTCTACACTATAAATTTTGATGTGCTTCCCAGCTGAATGGATGCTTTGACTGGAGACAGACAGGCTGGAGCTACAGCAGTTAGCTTTGATTTACCTCTTCTCTATTATTTGGTCCTTTTGAGAATTTGGAGGGGTGGTACCAAGGCATGTTGATTGGCTTCAGTTTATAGATTGAAATAAAATGAGTGCTGTTTAACCTTGGTCAATACCATGCAACCTGATAATGATATTAGAGGGATGAAGTAATGTGTAGATTTGTAAGACGGAGACAATGAAGCATGATGTTTGCAAATAAATCCATTGACAGATGAGTTTTCCTTATTAATCATTCAGTGTGTGGTTTTTGTGCAAGGCCTTGAGGGGTTTCCAGAATTAGAGAAGTACTTGTGAAGAGTCTGTGTGTGTGCCATTTCTTAAGCATCATCTATATTTAGTCTCATTCGTAATGTTTGGTTTGCATATGTTGACCATGTTCATGCAGTGCATCTCAGCTGCTGCTTTTCCTAGAGCTAAACCAGTTCCTTCTCTTCAGCATTCACAGAATATTCCTTCTTGCTACAGTTTGTTAGCTGCAGATGTAGTGAGAGTGAGTTAGTTATTAGTGGGCCTAAAGTGGGTAATGTAAAAGAAGTAATCAATTTTCTCAATCCTGTACTGACACTTCAGGCTCCTTCATAGATATCTGGGTGCTTCTGATATTTCTTCTTGGATGAAATTGTAGATATTTATGGAGTCAAGTAATTTCTTCAATAGTTCTATCTAGCTTCCTAACTAAGAAGAAAAGTGTGATTTCTCTTTTCTTCTGGAATCAACCAGTGATATCAGAGTTTCTTTCCAGATAATTATTAATGAGATTGATGAACAGTTTTCAAGTCATTAATCCTGTGCAGAGCTCCTTTGTTCTGCTACAAATCAGAGGTGAATTTTAAAGGGCTATTAATACTGATACTTTTAAGTACTACGCAATAAAAAGGGTAAGTGCTGGTGGGAAAAAAAACCAGACGTGCAACTGTCCTGAGAAAGATCCCAAAACTGAGTAAGTCCTTGACAGCAAGATTTCAGGAGGCAGGGCATTAGTTAAGTGTGAATCCTTAGGGGCCTTTTGAACGGGAATGCCTGTTAACTGTGGCAGCTATAAGCTACAGTCCTCCAAGCACATATTTGGTCCTCCGCATATTTGTCATGCAGTCTCATGGCCCAAGGTTAAGCCAGAATTAGGGTATTTATATCCTGAATATTATTGTCACCAACACACACCAGTTAGATGCAGTTAAGCCGTATTTGGCCATTGCATTAGACACTGTGCACTCGAGGGAAATTTCCAAAAAGTGAGGAAGGGCTGAGCGGTATCAGCTGTTACCATGCAGCAAAGCAACAATTAAACACTCTGTGTGTATAATTCTGGTTAAGGTTTATGTATGCAGAAATCTGACCAGCTCTCACAAAAGTATCTATTGTTATGGCACACCATGCCATGCTGTTCTTGCTCAGGCAAAACTATTAGCAACTGAAGGTGGAGTATGGTCCTGTGCTCTCAGGCCTTACTTTTTACTCTCCATGTCCTAGAAATGAACTAATGTAAACAAGTTGAAATATAGAATCCTTACAGCCCTTCATTAAAATAGAAGTCTATGAATGAATCTCAGTTTATCCTTTCCCATCTCTGTCAGTATTCTCAGACCCACCCTTCCTATAGACTGACAAAAATGCTTAGCATTTAACTGCAGAGCTATATCAGGCTACAGCTGAATTTGAAATAGTAGCAACCCCTCAAGTCTCCAGGTCTTTTAGAGACTACGAAAAGCCAAAGAGTGTGCACAACACAGACCCCTCAGACAGAGTGAAGCCACAGCAGATGATTTAGTCTGTCTTGTGTGTCTTGAAGGCTAACATATTCAGATTCATACTTGGCTTTTTATTCCAAATGCAGAAGATAGATGTGAATAAGGAGAAGTCTGCAGACAACTGGAAGCTTACGGAGTAGAACCAGATAGAGGCCACTGAGCTATCGAAAGACTGTGCTTCCCATCCATTAGTTGTAATGGATGTTAATTCCCTTTTAAAAGACTAGTATTACAAGTTTTAGATGATTTGCTCTGGTTAGCTGGCTCTGTATTTTGGATACTCTATTTAATGCTAGTTGGAATATTCTTAATATGGTACCTAGGGGAAAAAAAAAAAAAAAAAAAAGGTATAATTTCGTCTTTTCTGTGGAAGACTCACATGTGAAAAGCCACTAAAGCCAGGTTCCAGCACATACCAGCCATCCTAGGAGAGAGTCTTTGCAGAAGGTGAGGAGGAGAAAGAGTCTTCGCACAGAGGCAGCTCCACAGATGTAAAACCAAGAGGTATGCACCTGACCACCTCCTTTGAAGTGGTTTCTGAACCAAATCAGCTTGAAAAAGCCTGGGAACAGCTTTCATCATCTATCTCCTTGGTGCCCTTCCTTGATTAGTGTCAATGAGCTTGAGAGTGAGGGCTGAAAAAGGCTTGTCTGTGCGCCACTCCTTGTTCTGTCCCTCAGGCGGGATTCAAAGAAATGCAGGCAGTGAATCTTCTTTATTTTTAAGTATTTTGCATGACAGACTAATATAGCCACCTGTCCAATTGGCTATATACAACACATAAAATATATGTGTGGTTGTGTTGCAACTGACGTAATTATTGCATTGGCAAAGTGCCAGTACCCAATATAATTTGAATAGCCTGGACAATCAGTGCTATGCAGTAGCTTGTCTCTGAGCAGACTAACTGTGCTGATTTTAAGTAGTTCTTGCCCCAATATTAATTCTTAAATCTAAGATGGTCCTGCTTTGCACAGTGGAGTAGATCTAGGTGAATGTAGTTGAGAATCATTTCCAGAATGAATGATGATTATTCAGGAAGGCAGTTGTTCATTTCTTGGTGAGCCTCTGAATCACTTGAAATAAATCTTGGCATTACCAAACCATGCTGCTGTAGAAGAAGAAAGCTAAACTGTGACTGCCTCATTATGGCCTTATATTGACAAAGCACATTCAGAGATTTGCATGCGTTTTATAGTATTACTGACAAATATAACAAAATATAACACATTCTCTTCTTAATCATTCTTGACTTACAAGGAGTGTTGTTCAAAAATCCCCCCACTAGTAATTATTCATAGTTGATTACAATCAGTTACTTATTACGGTTTCTCTACATTTACACTAATACTGCAGTTCAGTAGGTTTAGATAAAAACCACAAATGTGACAGAAGTAGTTGGCTGGAAAATTCAAAATACCTATTCATTCAAACTGAAATTGATAGTAGAACCATTTTAAAAAAAAATTTCCTGATTCGCAAACTGGCCAAAACATCCTCTGTTGTCAGAATGAATCACAGACTCATAGAATGGTTAGGGTTGAAAGGGATCTTGAAGATCATCTAGTGCCAACCCCCCACCCTGGATGGGCAGGGACACCTTTCCACTGGACCAGGTTGCTCAGAGCCCTGTCCAACCTGGCCTTAAATGAAGTTAAAAGAAAGTGGGTTTTGGTTTAGGATTGTTTTCCATTTCAAAACTTTTGTCAAGTTACAATAAGAGAGAGGGGAAGAGGATGAAGCTAAACAAAGCTGTCAGATGAGCAGACGTAAATCAATGCAAATTCAGCCAAGCTAAGAAATGGGAGGAACTTCTCGTGTATCAAGGATATAAACAAATTAAGATGTCACACACCAGATCAATTCTTCAAATAGCTGCTTAAAGTCAGTGGACTGACATGGCTCATGCTCTGTACTGTGAGCTGGGGATAGCAAAAGCACTTTCTTGTAGCTTCCACCACCAAGAATAATTTCCTGGAGATTCCTAGCATTTGTCCTGGTGCACATGAGCCTCTTGGAAGCCTATCATCAGCATTTAGGATCCATCTACGTGTGACAAAGTTATATTGAGATGTGAAGAGACCTGCAACTCAGGCATAAACTGGGAGAACCATTGCCTTCCACAAAGTGTTCTTGAGAAGCTGCTACCTGTCTGTCCACAAGCAGTCAAACTCCAACATTTTCCCTTTGTGTTCCTTCTCTGCTGTTGTAACTGTACTGTTGATTAGCTTTGCTGTTAGTAAGACTCATAACTTTGGATTGTGTTCGACTACTCCGCTCGTTTTAGAGACTGCTTAAAGAACATGCTTTCTAATCTCCGTCAGTAATTCTTCTGTGTCAGTAGATGAAGTCATGTATTCTAATGCCTAGTCAATTGCCCCCATGCACTATGACCATATTGTTAGTAAGAGGAAAGGCCCAGGATCTTATTGAACTATTAAGTACATCATTTCTAGTAGCCTTATGTTCCATAGCAATGTCACTGTGCTACTTAGTGGGTATATTTGCGTACATGTCTTTCTAATTCTGGCACCACAAGTTTTAGAGATAGTTGTTACTGTACTTTCAGAAACCTACTCTAAATGACAGAAGTCCCTCAAAATTGGATAAAATGTTCTCAAGTCAACGATAATGACACACCATTTTGACAGCTCTCACAGTTTAACATCTCTCTTAAGGAGCTAATGACTACATCAGAATCTCATCTTTCACTAAAAAAAAAAAAAAAAATACATACAAAATAAATAGCACTTCATAAACTGGCCTGTTGAGCAAAACATGAAAAAGGAACACTGCAGGTTCAAATGTCTTTAAATAAATAAACAGGCCCTGACATGTATTTTTATTTAAAAATCTCATTGTTTTTAAATGAACATCTTCAGCTTTATGTGAATTGATTCTTTTCCTCTCCCCACGCCCACCCCCGCCTCCCCTTTTTTGAACACTCGAGTCTGGCAAACACACCATGCTATTCTATGGCAAGAAATTCTAAAGACATTCCAGTTCTCTAGTTTTATCACTGAAAAAACGTCATCCAGTAATAAGATTTAGATGTCCATATAACTTGCACATAAGCATGTTTGAGAACTGTTAGCATTTTACTACTTAAGATTTTTTTTTTTTTTTTTAATATTTGATGGAGAGACAGAAGCTGATGAGTACAAATGGACTTTGGTAAGCAAATATATAGGGATACATATACCTGTGGCAAAAGATATAAGACATACTTAAAATAAGAGCAATTTTAATTTCCAAGATGAACACAAAAAGTTTCAATATGCAAATTTCAATTTCTGTTTACAAAATACATCTACGTTTGCAGTGTTTTTATATGCATAGTGCAGGTACTGCCATTTTCCTTGGCATGGGATTTTTAGTATAAAGAAAGATTGTTTTACTGTGGAGAATTCTGAACACTAGGCATATATTGCAGTCATTTTCCTTTGGCAAAGTGAACTCTCCGTGTTATGGTATAAAAAAAATACAATTGTAGAGATTGTTCCTTGATGTGGAAGAAGTAATACACTGCATTTTCTCTGCAATACAGTTAAGAATTTTGCAAAACTTATACCCAAGGCAATTCTATGCAGTTGTTAGCAAGTCTCATGTCAATCATTGGAAACCATTGGATAGGGTGAATGATCAATGGTAAGGGCAAAAAACAGTTTTGTGAATTTACTTTAAGGTATTTATGTTTAGAGAGCCAAACTTTAAGAGAGTCTTCTGAAATTCCTTAAATTCATTTAATTATCTAAATGAGATGTTTTTCAGAATATCCTTCATATTTTTGGTGCTGACTCAAATGTAAAACGATCCAAATGAATGATATGCATTAGTAATACCAATGATGTGATATGCAATAGATATTTTACTGGCACAATAGTTCAGCATTTTCTGTGCATGGCAAAGCCACAGAATACTTTTCAGAGCACTGTAAATCAGCCCAAGCTAAAGCTTCTTAGCACCTCATGCTGTCATGAACACTGCAATGAAACTACTCCATGTTTTTAGGAGAAAAATCAGTTTTTGCCCAAAGGAAATTGTTTGTACTTGGATTATGAAGAATTTGACCCTGTAGTGATTCATAACAAAAACATCACTTGGAAATGACTTGCGAGGAGTAAGAGCTTAGCATGAAGTTGAGTAAAAAACACCTAGAAGCTGCTAATGCGATGCAGTCAGAAAGGCAAACATGATACCAGTATGTATTAGGAGAAGTACTTCCAACAGAAGAAGTACTGTTACAGTTGGAGTACTAGGAACGCATGAAACCTCTTTTATACAATTAAATTCAAACTTGGGTGTCATATTTGAGAAGGAAGAATGGATAGGGAGGAGGAGATTAGAGGAGGCCACAAGATACTAGAAGAGCCCAGTTTGCTTTACACTGTCAACCACAAACTATGAAGGAATGTGATCATTTTCTAAAGCAGGGAGGAAGAAGAGTAATATAACAACAGATTACACTGGCAGAACCACAAGTGTAGCCATGGCTCATAGCTGTTAAATTAAGTGTTCCTTTCAACCAGAACAGTGGAGCAAATCACCTAAGCAATCCTTAAGCTGGTGATTGCTACAGTGCATGTAGGAACAGAAGTCTGGGTTTCAGCACTCAGGAGGTCAAATCCAACATGTCCTGCTATGAAGACCAAACAAGGAAACAACAGCTGATTCAGATTTGTTTGTTTGTTTCAATTAAACCTTTTTCTTGTGGGAAATTCCAATTTATCAAACAAAATTTCCCCCTCCCCCCCAAGATTTCATTCTTTGCCTTGATTGGGGATAAGTATTTTCTTATGAGAAAGGAAAACTCTTTCCTTTGAGGTTTTCATAGCAACCAGGCTTACATATTGCCTGACTGTACTGAGAGGTACTGATTTACACTTCTACTCCATTTGCCTTGCAAGATCTTATTTCTGCTTTCCAGTAAGTAGAGCACTGCTTTGCATATCCTCTGTAACAGCAAATACACCTTTTCTGCTTCATTCTGACTCTAAGCAAAAACATGTGGAAGAATCAGATGATGCCAAAATCTTTATGTTGCAGGTATTTGGTCAGTCATGATAGGATATTCAGTACTCAGCTTTCAGAAAATGGCTAAAATCAGAAGCACAGTAGCTGACAGAGCTAACATGTTTAGGAATCTATTAAAAAAAAAAAAAAAAAAAAAGAAAAAAGAGTGAAAGAAAATCAACATGCATAGAGACTTTCCTACAAAAGGGAAGACTGTCCCTCATTCAAGAAGGAATAATACTGACAGTGTTATCACTAAAGACCATTTTTGGGGGGATGTAAAAAATGTATTTTAGTTCAGGTGATCTGAGTCTTTTTTCTTTCTTGTTTTAAAAGCCATTTTAATCCATTTTACTCTGAAAGACTAAAGAACTTTTTCAACAGTGATAAATGGGGTAGCATACAGGATGGATCCAATCCAGGCTTTAGAAGTGTTGGACATGTGCACAGTCCAAATGTTTGGGCTGCCCTACAGCTGCTAACACTAGAAGCCATAGATTTCTACATTTTTGAGAGACTCTAGGTTCTGAAATTCCTGGTCCCAAGGAAGATCCATGGCAAGGCTGTCCAACGGCAATCCCCAGGAACACAGTGGGTGATGGGTACCCCATCCCATCAGCAGAAGCCCAGGTCTTCAGAATCCAGCTGAATATGCTGGAAGGAGATTCTTTGAAAATCTGAATTATTTAAAATCCTTTCTAGGAAATATATCCAATTTATGTTTCTATGAAATCAATCTCCCTTCCTTCCTTCCTTCCTTCCTTCCT